>VXAB01007380.1:16067-35548 GCA_013399175.1 Odontophorus gujanensis | reverse complement strand
AAAAAAAAAAAAAAAGTGAAAATTTGAACCAGTATTATACTTCACTTTATTATACTTCTATTCTGATGACTAAGAAGCTTCTTTTGCAGAAGCTGAAATGAATGTTTGTCCATTTAGTATTCTCTCTGGTTCTTGCAAGGGCCAGTGCAAAGCAACAGCAGGAGAGTTTCTCACTGGGAGTCATTTGGAATTCTCTCCTGTGAATATAGAAATTGATTTCCCATCTGCATTTGAGGAAGCCTGATGGGAAATGTTTTTCTTATGATTGTTCTGTCAACTGCCCTCTGTAACCATCCCTAATGATAGGTTGTAGTGCACACCAGTACATAGTTTCAGCAAAAATGAGTCCAAATTCTAAAAAAACTTCTCTCTTATTTCTGACAGAGTTCTGGTTGTACAGACTTTATTAATATGAACAAAGGTTTTCAATATTATTTTCCAGAAAACAGCTGGAATGCTATTCAGGGTAGAATTGCCACACTATTAATATGGTATTACCTAGAAACCCCTTTTATATCGGTATTATTGATCTATTCAACCTTTCAATTCCTTTGTGAAAGATTGTTATCCTGTTTCATTAGAATACTTCTGATGCTGTGTTCGAGACAGATTAGGACGAAATCTTAAGGGCCTGTTTTTTTTTCCAGCGTTTGTTTTATATTTCTTCAATATAGATTCCTGGTGAATTCATTCGATGATTTTGCACTTTATCAGTACTTAGGGTAAAACATGTCTGGGGAATGTGAAAATAATTAAAATCTTCTGATAACAAAGTAGGAAAAAAATCATCCCTTCTCACCTTTCCCCCTAAAGCTGTAGTGGAGATTTTAAGTACTGATAAAAGATGGAAATTTCTGTTTGCAGGAAACTGCTCTGCCTCTGTCCTCTCTGCATCAGAAGAAAATGTGAAGGAGAGCATCCCAGTGACTATGGACAGGCAGCTCTGGAAGATGCCTGCAGAGGTTTCAGAAAGCTGGCAGCTGGGCACAGAGCTGGCAGGCAGGGAGCTGTGGATCTGTGTGCTTGGGCATTTCTGCTGTGTTTACAGGCTTGCCCAGAACTGCTGGAAGGGTAATGAGAATGTGTTTCATTTCCATTTAGTCAATATTTTCCAACANGAAGACAAATGAACAGAATATGTATTTGTTGTTGTTGTCTCAGTATGGTTCTGGAAGCAGAAAAAAATATCCTTTTCTCCTGTTACATTTACAATTATGGGAGACTCCTCTGAATTCATTCTGGTGACTCTGGGAAATGGGGTTTCTGAAAACTGCCAGTTTCTACAGTAGTTCCTGGCTCAAACAGGATGCTGAGTAACTGGTACTATGTGATTTCCACTTTGTGGTATGGCTCCCTCTTCGATTCAGTTAAAACAAGTCAAAATCTGCTTTGTTAGCATACTTTCAAATAGTGCCAAAAATGTAATAGTACATCTCTACCATTTAACTGCAGAACAATCATAAATTTTTTTGTGTTAACAAACAGAACATTTTTTGGTAGTTTCTATGCAGAACTTACATCAGAAAAAAAAATTACTTTCCTCTCCATCTTAAAATTTCCAAGGAAGACAGCTTTTGAAACAGACAAAAGTACTTAACATTATATTGTAGGTTATTTTTAAAACAAGGCATTTTACTATGCTAATCAACCTTTACTATTCAAGTCCTGGTACATCTCAGTGTTGGTATAGTGTATAGTGTATAAACTACAGTTCCCTGAACTTTGTTAGTGTCTATATCCCTGAAGTTACAATCAACCTTTCTTACCACACAATTCTTTAGAGGTACATATCACTCCTACAGAAAGAATAATACTTCAGTTTTAAATAGTCATGATATATGGGATGGGATGGGTTGGGTTTGGGGTTGGAGACGGGCAGATAACAAATGCATTTATCTCCCTGGGACTGTACTGCAATTTATTCTCTGTGTATCAAGGAAGGAATATGACTCTGCAAGGAAATACATGCCCCAGAAGAAAGCCACACTCAAAAGAAACTAGATGGCTGAAATGCACATAAAATTTCATTTTTTTTTCAGCAAACAGTGTTAACCAAGTTTGGAATATTTTCATTACTGTGATTTGAGTTCATGCTTTTGTGAAATAACCTGGCCTGTATTTTAATTGGCACAGTCTAAATAGGTGGTTCTTAAACTGGGGTTAGTTTCTTCATAAGGGTGAATTTCACTGTTTCTGTTAATGAAAATATGCTCCTTTTGTCTGAAAGGAGAGGTGTGTCCAAGAAGACAGTTTAGTATAGAAACAAGAGAAAAAATTGTCTGTATGATCTAAAAGGGATCTTATCGTCACCTTATTTTAGGCTTCATTTCTTTTGCTAATGAAAAGCTATATTTTTGGTCTAAAATCTTAGTGACACATCAAGACCTCTGACTCTAGCTCCAGGGTTTTTAGAAGTAACAGTCACAGTTGTGGGGAAGAAAAACAGTGAAGAAGAATTCTACATAGAGATTATTATTTTTTTAATCTGTTTTAAAGTACTGTTGCAAAACTGTACTGGGCATTGTGGTTACTAGACAACAGAGTGTAGGTAGAATGCAATTTCTCACTTCAGGCACCCACTGTGTGCCTTTGGCAGTAGAAATTAAACATCAGATACTTGGAACTAGAATATTTAAAAAATACTTCAGCAGCTTTAGCATGTTATTTGCTACTTTCAGCCACCTATTGCTTCAGGCTATTTCTGTCATGCTGTTGGCATATATTCTACTAACCCAGGGAAAATGCAAAAGCAGCATATGAGTGTACTCCCAGCTGTATAATAAAGTATAGCAGTGATTTTTGATAGAAAATCATTTGAATGTACATGTAGTATCACTGTCCTTAAAGAAAAATATGTGGAGAAATAATTGATTATTATCTATACATACTGTTTTTTTAGTTTTCATTGTTGAACTTTCAATTTGGACATGCAGGGTATATCTCTTATTTTGGAATCTGTTATCTCTTATTTTTGCAGTGATCGCTGCCATATCATTAACTTTAGAACAATTTTGTATTCTGTTACTCTGCTCAGATGCACAGCCACTGCAGTATGGTGATATACAAACTCAAGTGTAAACACAACAGAAACTGTACATCATAGCAGGACAAAATTATCTTCTGTGGACAGTCCTTCAATACGAAGAAAAGTCCTTCAAAGATGTGATTGACATTCTCCTTGGTGTTTTACTACACATCTCCAAGAATCATAGAGTCATAGAATGGCATGGGTTGAGAAGGACCTCAAAGATCATCCCCCCTGCCATGGACAGAGTCACCAACCACTAGACCAGGCTGCCCAGAGCCACATCTAGATTGACTTGAAAACCTTCAGGGATGGGGCATCCACAACCTCTCTGGGCAACCTGTTCCAGTGTGTCAGCACCCTCTGAATGAGAAACTTCCTCCTAACATCCAACCTAAATCTTCTGTCTTAATTTAAATCCATTCCCCCTTGTCCTATCACTACTAACCTGTGTAAACAGGGAGTTTATACACTCCCTTCAAGTACTGGAAGGCCACAGTGAGGTCTCCCTGGAGTCTTCTCCAAGCTAAACAAGCTCAGTTCCCTCAACCTTTCTTCATACAAGAGGTGCTCCAGCCCTCTGATCATGTCAGTTACCCTCCTCTGAACACATTCCAAGACCTCTTCGTCTTTCTGGTGCTGGGTCCCCCATGTCTGGGTGCAATACTCCAGATGGTGGCTCACAAGAGAAACTCACAAGCTTTGCAAACTAGCAAGGGCAATTTGAAAACAGAATTGTCACTACTGTCCTCTGAAAACCATGAGGCCGAATGCGTGAAGGCGTGGAAGTGAAGGCAGACTAGAAAGTTACAAAGTCATGCATCTTGTTGGCAGATAATACTTGTTCTATTTGGATTTATTAGCCACGCTAGAGAGCTGCTCAACCATTAACTCTATTCTACATTTCCTCCTTCTCTTTCTACAGGAGTCAGAGAGTTAAAGTTTATCCTAGATACGGGAATACAGATGTTCCCTGACCACATTCTGAAGGTAGGCAGCACATTACAAATGCATCCTTACATGTTTATGAAATAAAAGCATGTAAGTTTTCATGTGGGATAGACAAGAATGCAAAACCCAACAGTGTGGAATAATTTGTAATCAAGTAGCTTGCGTTGTCCAATATTAAAAACATTGATGTCATGTCTTAAAATTTGCAACAAAGCAACGTGAAATTTCTTGGTGAAAAAGTATATATTTTATATTCGCTTAAAATAAATATTGCATTTTAGGTCATTATTTTCAGATTGGATACTTTGAAAACATGGAAATCTAAATACATAAGCTGGTTAATGCATTTCTTCTGTGAGTTTGAAGTCACAGCGTGTCTGAATTAAACATTATGGTAATATACTACTTATCATGTTGATTCAAATATGGAATCGGTCTGTTTTTGTTAGTGGGCAGTAGTGTGCTGAAGAATTGCTTACTGTACATTGTAAAAAATATGGAAATTCTTATTCATTGACGAAGCTTCTCTTTTTAAAGAAAAACAAAACAAAACTCAAAGAATACCAAAACCAAGAAGTTAGAAAGTTAGCAGTAGGTAGGAATAAATGGGAATTNGCCACAGTGAGGTCTCCCTGGAGTCTTCTCCAAGCTAAACAAGCTCAGTTCCCTCAACCTTTCTTCATACAAGAGGTGCTCCAGCCCTCTGATCATGTCAGTTACCCTCCTCTGAACACATTCCAAGACCTCTTCGTCTTTCTGGTGCTGGGTCCCCCATGTCTGGGTGCAATACTCCAGATGGTGGCTCACAAGAGAAACTCACAAGCTTTGCAAACTAGCAAGGGCAATTTGAAAACAGAATTGTCACTACTGTCCTCTGAAAACCATGAGGCCGAATGCGTGAAGGCGTGGAAGTGAAGGCAGACTAGAAAGTTACAAAGTCATGCATCTTGTTGGCAGATAATACTTGTTCTATTTGGATTTATTAGCCACGCTAGAGAGCTGCTCAACCATTAACTCTATTCTACATTTCCTCCTTCTCTTTCTACAGGAGTCAGAGAGTTAAAGTTTATCCTAGATACGGGAATACAGATGTTCCCTGACCACATTCTGAAGGTAGGCAGCACATTACAAATGCATCCTTACATGTTTATGAAATAAAAGCATGTAAGTTTTCATGTGGGATAGACAAGAATGCAAAACCCAACAGTGTGGAATAATTTGTAATCAAGTAGCTTGCGTTGTCCAATATTAAAAACATTGATGTCATGTCTTAAAATTTGCAACAAAGCAACGTGAAATTTCTTGGTGAAAAAGTATATATTTTATATTCGCTTAAAATAAATATTGCATTTTAGGTCATTATTTTCAGATTGGATACTTTGAAAACATGGAAATCTAAATACATAAGCTGGTTAATGCATTTCTTCTGTGAGTTTGAAGTCACAGCGTGTCTGAATTAAACATTATGGTAATATACTACTTATCATGTTGATTCAAATATGGAATCGGTCTGTTTTTGTTAGTGGGCAGTAGTGTGCTGAAGAATTGCTTACTGTACATTGTAAAAAATATGGAAATTCTTATTCATTGACGAAGCTTCTCTTTTTAAAGAAAAACAAAACAAAACTCAAAGAATACCAAAACCAAGAAGTTAGAAAGTTAGCAGTAGGTAGGAATAAATGGGAATTGTGATGTCTGAATGTGTTTTTGTTTTCATTTTTAAATGGAATTTATACTACTGCAAGTAGAAGCGTTATGCTTGGTACCAAATATTCTCAGTAAAGAGTAAAGGTGATCACTCTATAAAATCTGCATCAAAGATATTTAGAAGGTTGTCTTCAGGAAAAAAAAAAACAAAAAAACAAAACAAACAAAAAAGCAGAGTTGTACCTCTGTAAAATTCTTCACTTTCTATCTGTGAAGAAAATAAAGAAATATTTCTTTTCAAGGTCTTCTTGATTCCTTGGAGAGCTGACTTATTCCAGCTTATACAAATGAAAGAATGCATTGTTTGTGCAATAGTATGGTGTCTTTGCAGGTAATGAGGAGTTGCTGCTATACTTTTTAATGACATCATGTTTGTTCTTAACTTATACGTGTGTGTTTATATAGAAGTATGAAAACATATAAAAATACACATATGCATACATTCAAAAATATTTTACATCTGAATAAAACAGACTTTAAAATACATTGTGGCATGTAAAACAGGAAGTTGTGGTCCACAAAGTCATAGTCTCCTGTCTTACACTGCCTGCACCATCAATGACAATGGTGTGAAAATGCTGGACAAAAGCTCTGTGTTTGCAATCCATTACTCCATCGTAAAAAACAAAACAAACATCAAAACCAAACCACCAATCAGTCAAATAAACAAAGCAACAGCTAAACAGATGCTGAGAATAGTACTGATTTATTTTCCTTAAAATTGTAATTCTCTAGCTGATGCTAGAGAATGCTGTCCATGTTGTTCCTGTTGGTTAGGCATATTACAGGCTCCATGAGCAATAGTTTAGGTGTAAGTTGAAGGTTGCATAAGTGAGATTTGGTTGTCCAGTGTCAGAGCTGTTGAGCGTGATCATCATGATATATGAAAATGACAATCTTAAGCTGTCTGTGCCTCTCTCATTACTGTCATCTTTGTATACCTCTGTGTTTGTGCGTGCAAATGTGTAACAGAATCTCAGAATATTCTATGTCATAAGGGGTCCACAAGGACCATCAAATCTGATTCCTGAAAACATACAGAACTAGTTGGCTCCATATATTATGTGTACATAGAGGTTATTCTCTATAATAATAGTTTGAACAATGAAAAATGATACTGTTTACACTGAAAGAAGGATGCAAAGCTATTGCAACATTTGAGACATGTATGAAGAAGGGTCTGTGGAAAAAAAAAAACAACAAAATAAAACAAAACACAAAACTAATAAACACACACTTTATTTTAGAAAATGTCAAATTTTAGTTCCTTTACAAACTGAAAGAGAACAAAATGTATGTTTAACTCAGCCTGTCTAATTGTAGATGTAAACTTTTTACTGAGAGGTTTCTCAGTTAATGAGCAGGACAGAATGAATACAACAAGAAGTGAAATCTATATACACACCTATAATAGCTACTAGGTAGTGCTTTCTTTGACTGGTACTAACAGAAAAGAATATATCTTCCTCTTTTTCTCTTTTCTCTTTCCCCTGCCCCCTTTAAACCTGCTTTCTAGCACAGCTGTTCACAGTTGTTGTCTGTTTTGCTGCCTATCAGAAGCATGCTGTTATATGCTCACAATTTTATTACTTAAAGGAATACAGACAGAAATTTAAGAGTATGAAAGTAATAATATAACTCCCCAAAGCATAAAGCCTTAAAATGTTTTCCTTATTTTAGTTCCATTATGCTCTTACCTAAAGTAATAATAATAAATGAAAGGCCTAAGCATATGTTGATACTATATATTCAATTCTGAAAACACTGAATTCACCTCTAACCAGTGTCTGACCTTCTCACAGTTACATAACTGACAATATCTGCTTGGTCTAAGATGTGTTTAGCAGCTGTCACATTCAATTGACAGAATACACATTAAATGGAAAATCAGCTTGAACTATGATTTGGAGTATCTGGAAATCCAGAAAAGAATAGAGGGGGGAAATAGTCATAAACTATGAAAATAACTCATTTTTGCCTTCAGACACAAAAATGGAATGTACCTTCACTACCATGACCTTCTCTTTTGTTGACTTTTTTCTCTGCTTTTTTTTTTTCATCCACATGAATTATTTTTTCGATTTTAAAAACAGATAGGGAAAATGGTAAATAAAACCTGAGAAAAGGAGGTGAAGAAACAAAAATGGAATCACAGAAAATGCAAATAGATTTCCTTATGTGTTCTCAAATTAAGTGGAGAATCCACTGTGAAAACAGAAAGAGGTTTTTGCTGAGAACAGGATTTCATTTTGAACCCTGCAATGAGCTATACACTGGCAAAGTAAAATAGACAGGCTTGTGAGAATGTACTTTGATAAAGCAATCTTAGCTGACTACTATCTATCAGTCTTGTGAACTGTTTGAACTGCTAATCCATCCAATAGAACGTCAGCGCCCCATGCATAGCAGTTTGTTGATGCTGACTGCCTTCTGATGCACAGTAAAGATACCTGTTATTGGTAAGTCCCATATATGTAATTGCATGTTAGTTGTAAAAAAAAAAAAATAATAAAAAAAAATAAAAACAAACAAACAGAAGAAACTTGTTTGAAAAGTGATGGATTAGAAAATGTGAAAATATCTCCCTGTATCTGACACATAAGGATAAAACAATAATATTTGCATGTCTCTCAAGTCCCTGAACTTGCAGATGGGGATTGAGGGAGCAGAATCCTTAGAGTAAAGAGCAGGTTAGAAACTGTAAGAGGCCAGAATGACTTCTGACTCAAAGCTTTGCTCAGCAGCACCCATCTGAGATGCAACCTGATCAACAAGCTTCTGAAGTTAATGGTTAAATACTGTGAACACAGTGGTAAGAGGACAGATGTGCTGTTCCTCCCTAAGAAAATATGGGCTCTCCAACAGCTACTGTCACTGCGACAAACAGGACATGATGCCCTTGATAATTAGGGTAGGCAGGAGTGCCCCTGGGAACCAGCTGCTGATGGAGAGCATAAAAAACTGAAGAATTCTGAGGAAGAATGTGTACCCCCACTGCCGAAGTGTAGCTGTGCAAGTCAAGGAGATGTCGCTGACGAATTTGTTGCCTTCCTATGGACCAATGAGATGTAGCTGGATCCCTGGTGGTGACTATCTCTAGCTTGTAAATCCTTTGATAGGACTTTTCTATTCGTTATTGCTAACTTCTCCATCTTCTCCTCACTCCTTAGTGGCTTAGAATTTGCAATAAAACACTGGACAGCATTTGGTCTTGTTTACTACCTTAATCTTCCCTGGGTATATATGTGTTGAATCATCGCTTGCAATAATTGGATCATCACAGAAGCCAACAGATGAGACTGGGAACCACTTAGATACCTGCTGGGAAAGAAACTTTGCTGACTTCAAGAAGTCCAGGAGACTCCTGGAATCTGTTGAGGATAACTTCTTGGTTTAAGTAATGGGCAGAACACGCAGTTATAAGGTGTTACTGGATCAGCTGCTCACAAGTGCGGAGTAGATCATTGAAGTTAAGTGTGAGGCTGCCTGGGCTGTAGTGACAATGCCCTGATTGAATTCATGATCTTGAGTAATATGGGTGTGGCAAAGAGCAGACTTGGTATACTGAACTCCCCTTGTTCATGGCACTAGTGAGACAGCACTTCAGATACACTTTTCAGTTCTGGGCTCCTCGTAGCAAGAGGGACACCGAGACATGGGACCTTGTCTGCATAAGTGCAATCAAGCTGCTGAAGAGTCTGGGACAGGTGTCTTATAAGGAGTGTCTGAAGGAATTGGAATTGTTTAGTGTGGAGAAAAGAGGCTCAGCGTAGTCCTAATTGATAACTGACCTGCTTAAAAGGAAGTTTTAATGAGGTAGGTGTTGGCCTCTTCTCCCAGGTAACTAGTGATAGGACCAGAATAGCCTTAGGTTATACCAGGGGAGGTTCAGGTCAGATACTAAGAAACATTTCTTCTCAGAAAGAGTAGTAAGTTATTGGAACATGCTGCCTAGGGAGGTAGTGGAGTCACCATCCCCGGAGGTGTTCAAGAAATGTATGTGTGGTATTGGGGAATATGTTTTAGTGGTTATAGTGGTGATGGATTAATGGTTGGACTAGGTAATCTCAGAGGCTTTTTCCCACCTTAATGATTTTGTGATTCTGAAGTTCTGGGATTCTGTGCCCAAAGACATTTCTGCTGTGGAACATTTGCTCTCCTCTGACCTTGGTGTCTACAGGGCTGTTTTTCACGCCTTTTTCCTCTCATTGGTATCACACACTGCTTGGTAGTTTCTTTAGTCAGTTGTTCCCAGCAGTTGGGCTGTAGGAGCCATCTGAAACTGGCTGTGTGTAACATAGAGCAGGGAAGACCTCAGCTCTCAATGGAGCCTGGCACCCTTCTGCCAGAACTGGAGCACCCACACCTCGTACGTTAATACAGGTCAGGTTTGCATTAAAGTAGCTTAGGAGCCAAGTATCCATCCTTGCCATTTACTATGACTGAATGCCAACAATTAGAAACAAAATAAAGCAAAACAAATGAAATCAATTAAATATGCTTATAAAGAAAATTGTTTTCTGGAGGGTGAGCAGATGAGATTTTTTTTTCAAGTGCATATATATGTGTCTAGATAAGTATAAATATTCTTCAGAACAGAAGAGAGCACTTTGCTAAAATTCTGTGGGATGTGAAGCATCTCAGATAAAAATTTCATCTCCGAAGGACAATACACGTTGCTGCTCTGACAGTAGTAGAACAAAAGACTGGCGTTCTGTCTTTGTTTTCATTTCTTCATTTGATAAATGAAAATAGAATTTTTGAAGAGTACTGTCTGTGAAATTTGGTCAAAAATTGGATTTAATGTAACTTACAATGCTTAAGTAATGTCAGAGCTAAGCTAGAAAAGGAAATGGGGACTCTAAGCACTCAGACAGGAATCAGGAAGAACTCAAATATGCTGTTTATTAATGCATGCTAATATATAAGACATGTTCTTTTCAATTAGCAATTTTAGCCAAAAAGTATATTTTATGAGTAACTGCAGCAAGATGTTTACAAGTAAAATCAGCATTTTTGCTTTAGATAAATGGATTTATCTTGCCTCTGTAACAAGAGAAGTGGTAATGCTTTTTTCAGTGACACCCACGAAATGGTATTTCTTGTGAACTGAAGCAGTGGTCATACGCTTTTTGTATTCCTTCCAGCCATAATATTATCCCTTTTGGGCACAGCAGCTTTTCCACAAGAGGATGGAGTAGACTGCGTGCCAGATTAGCATTTTACAATCTTTGACTCTTACCCAGCTTCAACTGCTGCCGTTGGCAAAACGTCTGTTGAATGAAATGAGACTAGTATCTGATTTTTTTGATTGATTTGTGAACATTATGCCCTTAAGAGATCGCTTTTTTTTTTAGAGCATCTGCTAGAATGAGTTAAGGGAAGGAAACTGCAGTGAGAATGGTATTGTTTCTCTCTTTCAGAAAGAAGGGTAGGCCAGTTTCCAACTCCACAGAGTACATGGGTAAACTAAACCACTTGTATACTGAGGCTCAGGTATTTTAACAACTCATGGTTCCTTGTGTGTGCACGCATCTTGACTGCAGTGTTTACACCAAAGGCATTCCAATGCAATAGGACATTTGGAAGGCTTCCCTATTGCTCTGTGCAGAAAAACACAGTTTAGAAGCAAATCCACTGGAAAAAAAAAGAAAAAAGAAAGAAAGAAAGAAAAAAGTGAGGGCATATTTACGTTTTACGAAGATCTCTAGGAAAGGGATATGCTTATCATTTCAGTAATCCTTTATATGCAGTGGTAAGTGCTTCATTCTGTGTCAGGAATGCCACTTACCAACATTAAAAATAAGGCCACTACACTGAAGCAACAAAATATTCCCAAAACCGAGTGATGCATAATGTTTGTGTAATTTAAAATATACTTTTATATATTCCACTTCATGGATGCTGGATGCTTTGTCAGACCTGACATTCATCAGGCATGGTCAAATGACTGAAAATATCAAGTACTGAAACAGATCTTGTCTTGGCTTGTGACTTGTGCCAACATTTTTTCTTTTATTCTTTTTTTTCTTAGGAGAGAAATTATCCTGTTGCTCCTGCTGGGAATTATAATGTACTGATGCAGCAGACTTAGCATGCTGTTTTCTTTTCTAGTGGAATTATTACTATAATCTCTATTACCTTTTATTTGCTTTTATTGACTACAATGTATCAGGTACTGTGCAATATAACAGCAAATTCCCCCCACTTTCTGCAGACAGAAATACAAAGTCTGGGAGGGGAGGAATAACACAATTAAAGGGGTGATCTCCCAGTTGTAATACTATTAGTTTACATCTTCTTGTTCTTTAATTTCATGAAGGTTCAACTTCATATTTATGCAGAAAGACAGGTAGACAGACCAATATAAAATAATAAATTTTTTTTGTAAGTACCTCAGCTCTTTCAGATCTTTGGGAGGATATGAATGGCTTCAGGGAATATTTAAAATAAAGGTAGTATGTAGCTCACCTATTGAACAGATCCTGCTGGAAATTTCCCTCGGTGAAATTTGAAAAGCCATGGTGGCCACGTGAAGTCTCTGGAGATAGAAAAAAAGAGGTAATTCCACATCCATTTTTAAGAAGGGTAGAATAAATGAGCCAGAGAACTACAGACCTGTCAGACCCATCTCTCTGCTGGGGAAGATCGTACAGCAAATCCTCCTGGAATCTATGCTAAGGTACATGGAAGAGAGGGAGGAAAGGTGATACTGGGTAACCAACATGGTTTCACTGAGGGCAAGTCCGACCTGACCACCTCGTGGCCCTCAGTGATGGTGGCAACTGTGTCAGTAGACAAGAGAAGTGCCAGTGATGTCATCTACCTGGAGGTCATTAATGTCCCCCAGGACACTGTCTCCCATAACAACCTTCTCTCCAAACAGGCAAGATGTAAAATTGATGGGTGGACTGTGAGATGGATGAGGAATTGATCGTGAAATTGTACCCAGAAAATGGTAGTAGGTGGCTCAATGTCTGGATGGAGATCAGTAATGAGTAGTGTCTCTCAGGAATCAGTACTGAAACTGATACCCTTCAATATCTTTGTCATTGACACTGACAGCGAGATTGAGTGCACCCTCAGCAAGTTGACACAAAGATGTGTTCTGTGGTCAACATGCTTGAGGGACAAGATGCTATCCAGAGAGATCTAGACAGGCTCAAGCAGTAGGCCCAGAAGAACATCTTGAGGTTCAACAAAGCCAAGTGTATGGTCTTGAATATGGGTTGCGGCATCATCCACTATTAATACAACTTGGGGGATGTAAGGATGGAGGACAGCCCTGCTGAAAAGGACCTGGGGGTACCGATGGCAAGATGAACGAGAGCCAGTAATATGCCATCACAGGATAAAGCCAGTTGCATCCTGGGCTGCAACAAAAGAAGCGTGGCCAGCACTTGAGGGAGGTGATCATGCCCTCTATTCTGCTTTGAGGAGACCTATCCTGGAGTACTGCATCCAGATGTGGAGTCTCCAGTATAGGAGAGGCAGGTATTTGTTGGAGCATTTCCAGAGGAAGAAGTGAAAAATGATCCAAGGGGTGGAATATCTTCCCTATGAGGTTAGGCAGAGAAAGCTGAGGCTGTTGAGCCTGGAGAAGAGAAGGCTCTGGGGAGACCAGATAGCAGTTTCAGTCTCTAAACAGGAACTATGGGAAAGAAACAGACTTTTCAGCAGGACAGAAGGTTTCAAATTAAAAGAAGGAAGATTAAGACTGAAGATAAGAAAGAAGTTTTTGTGATAAGGGGACAGATAGCTCAAAGGGTTGGTAAATGCCTCGCATATGGATATATTCAAGATCGGGCTCTGCAGGGCTCTAAGCAACCTGATTTAGCTGTAGATGTCATTTCAGGGGAGTTGGGCTATATGACCTTTGGGTGTGCCTTCCAACTCCAACAATCCTATGATTCTATGAAAAAAGTAATACGAGCTTATTCGCAGACTTTACCTCATCAGCAGAACTACTTCCCATCAAATTGGAGCTATTTTTATTGACAGGCATTAATTGCTGAGAAATACATATTTAAATAGCTCATATTTTAGAACACTTTAGAGATCATAAGACTTTAAACAGTTTCCACTTCAGATTAAGATGTCAGTGGTAGCAAAGCTAGCAAAGCGTGATGTGAAATATTCCATATGTTAGACTGAAATAATCACAATTGAAAACCACTACATAACCAGAGCTCCTTTTTCTGGAATTGACTGACAGTGCTTAGTATTCAATTAAGTAGCATGTTACTGGGCTCAGATGCTGATGGAAATCTAACAGAAAGCTTAATTTGTTTGACCCTAGTAACCTAACAGCTTTGATTTTATTTGAGACTGTGCCTAATGCATTTTATGTATCCAAGGAACCCATCATTCTATCATAAGACAGAGACTTCCAGTTGCTACTCTAAAACCCTACTTAAGTTTTGTTAGCATAATGATTTATTAAAAAAAAAAAAGATAAAAAAGAAACAAGCTTAGAGAACCTTTAACCTTCATTTAATCTTTTTTTTATTTGCTAACCTAAACAGGAACTAATCATTGGAGCAAAGGATTAACAGACACAGGAGACCAGATTATACATTTTAAGTTTTGCTTTTGAGTCTTGTGGGAATCCAATTCTGTGGAATTGGATTAACCTTTCTGACACTTTTTCTAATAACCCAGAAGCTACAGTATAAATCTTATTCTCCTGACAATCAGCATGGTTTCTTTGCTTACTGTGTAGATTATATATTCATATATATAAAGATATGTATGTTATCAAAACCAACATGATTAAATGGAAATATTTCTATTGTGTTTCAGTCTGTAGTGAAGATTTATCCATTCTCTATAGATTAACCACAGGATTTTGTACCCAAAGGTGTTACTGGAAATACTGTTGGTAGTATTTGAATGATCATGTGTGTTTTGTCAATGGACTTTGAATATCCAGTTCTGTATATGATGATCTATCTGAATAAACTTTCCTAATTAAAATTTGCAGTAGTTTATGTAAAATTTCCAACCAAATACTGTGCAAGAACATTCAAACACTCTATTACAACAGTCCGATTCTTCAGATTATCTCCCTTTATTCCCATGCAAAAGCAAGCTCCTGGTGCAGGGCAAACACAGCATTAGGCTGGCTCTGGTCCCCTGTTACATCTCCTTGCTCTGCACTGAACTTGGAGTTTTCTCAAAACAGAGCTGCTGCTGTTTTTTTCACCTAATCAGTTTGTTGCTCCTAGTACATTTTGTGAAAGTACTTGGCATGACGTTTGCAGCTCTGGGCATAGACCAAGCCACCCAGTGCTGGCTTCCTGGAGATCACTGAGCTTCTTTCTGCCAGCAAGTAGCAGAGAGCAGAGTGGTCCTCACAGTTGGAGATATCAAAGAGATGTGAACATAAGGTTCTTATGATTGGAGAGGCTGAGCCAGATATTTTTCAGCCCTTGCTGTAATAGAATGGTGTAAAGAGCTGAGAATGTAGACCTTGAGTATTTGACTTCAGCTTAAAATGATGTGAAGAACTCTCACTTTCAAGCTCTTTAAATCAGCAGC
The DNA here is from genome assembly GCA_013399175.1 of Odontophorus gujanensis. Lineage (NCBI taxonomy): Eukaryota > Metazoa > Chordata > Aves > Galliformes > Odontophoridae > Odontophorus > Odontophorus gujanensis. The sequence continues at coordinate 20,325 of VXAB01007380.1, read as the reverse complement.
AATCCTGTTATGAAAAATATATTGTAAATATATATGTAATTTTACAATAAAATTTGACAGACTTTTTTAAGAATGTATTGGTAGTGCAAATATTTAAGCTGATTTTTCATATGTAGATAGTACAATGGCAGTTTTTAGGGTCATCAGGCAAAAATGGTATTATAAATACAGAGGTAGATTAAGTCATATGTAAAAACATTGAGTAGTTGCCCCATCGTGTACTACAGGTTTTTCTCCAAACCTTTCCTGCTTATAAGGAGGCATAAAAAGCAGGAAATTCAAACCTTAGAGTTTTGAAGCACACATACTGCAGGTCTTGTTATTGTCTCTTATTTTTCCTCATCTTTGTTTGGCACTGTGTTGTATTTTTACTACTGCTAAGTTAACATGTTTTATAGCTTTTTCCAGTGTTTTCTAAATGCTGTTCAGCTTTTTATTTTAATGCTGTTCTTTTTCATATTTGTTAAATTTGTTTCTTTTTAAAAATAGCTGGAAAAAGATATTAAAAACCAGTGGATTGTCAGAGTAGTGAAGCCCATACTTCAAACCTTTTCCAAAAATCCCCTACAGTGTACTTAAAGACGATAGATGCACAGGAACCAGTGACAACTAACTAGGTAATGAGTAGAATTTCTTTCATTCGTCAACCCCCTCTAGTTAAAGTATAAACATCCTCAGGATTATGTTCTAATAACTAATTTTCAGGGAATTTTATGCTTCTTTGTGATATTTTATAAGTTCACAGTTCATAAACCCTTTATTCATAATTAGCATTTGGCTGTCTGTAACACGAAAAATCGAATTCAAATGCCAAAAGCCTGTTTATCTGTTTATTTTTGCATGCCATTAATTGCACGAAGGCTTGTGGAGAGCAGCATATAAGCCTTGGGAGGCAATATAGCCATTCTCATTCTGAAGGAGACATTTCAAATGATATTTAATAGAACCTTTAACAGTGTACTTACTAAATTCAGCTAAATCACACTCTTAGTGTATTATGTTGCTGTGCATTGAAACAAGAAGTAATTCATTTTATTAAATCCTGAAATAAAGATTACTTTCTTCTATTAAAGTTAAAAATATACTTAGTTGGACATTTTAGCACACAGGTTGAGCTTAAATTAAGACCTATTTGTAGCCTATCATACCTTCAATGTAGTGACACTACCAAGATAAACCATAGCATTCGCCTCCTAAAGGAGATTCTATCATCTTCACATTGCTCCTGAAGTGACAAAGAGATATGTACAAGTACTAGCAAGATCCTTACAAAAGTGTTGCATAATATTGTACATATAAGTCACAATTTCATTGAGTCTTTTCTATAAAATATTTATGGAAAAATGAAAGAAGGAAAAATGCAATCAGCTTGCAGAGAGAGTTTATGTAGGCAGAACTCCCACTGATTTCAGTAGGGATTTTCTCTGCTTGTGGTTGCATCTAATAGCCATTGATATTAATGGGAGTCATTCCTTTTATTTTAATGTGCTTTGGATCATGGATTTCAGTTCTAATAGGTCCTGGGCTGTATTTAGAAATAGTCATACATGTTTTATATAAGAATAAATGTTTAGCCAAGTTTGCTTACTGACTCATTTTCAAATATCAATCTTCATAATAGAGCCCTATGTTTGAACACACTGTTCAGGTAAATGAAGGAATATTTTCCTACTATCTCTCATCAATTGGAACGTATCTCCTTCTAGAAACTGTTTGCTATTTTTTTTTTAAATTCACTATGGTTCACAAATACTGAACTATATTTTAGAAATTTACTTTAACAAGTCAGAGAAAGATCAAGAAGTACTCTCTGACACATTAGATACTGTACTGTTTTTTTAAAGATTTTCATTACATTCTCAGCTAATCCACTAACTTGACTATACATTTCAAGCAGAATTCAGGTGGATTTGTGCCCGTAATAAAGCTATTCTAAATACACAAAAGTAGTCAGATACTGTACTAGTTAATACCTAATGAAAAGAAATGAAATGTAAAATGAAACTTCCAAGCCCAACATCATAAAATAATTTTAATAAGTGAAAATATTGCACCAACTTTATAGAAGAATGAAAACATTCAGGATTTTTCTTTTTTTGTCTGGGATATTTAGAAGATTTTAACTCTTCTCATTGTAATTGAAAATATTTGTCTGCATCACTGGCTCTGCTGGGTTCATCATGAGTAGTCTTTTCACCGGTATATGAATATGTGTTGTGCTGAAGATTCCAAAACAACCAAGTATCTTTGATGTGTGCAAAAACCTTCTTTGGAGTTCATGTACCTAACTAATATATATGCAAGTTAATAATGGAAATAAGAGATTGTGATGAAAAGCAACTCTCTTCTCCATACAGTTCTTAGAGGAGTCAGTTAATATGAAGATGAAATGCCAAAAGCACTTGTTATAGTATGCTTAGTTGGATTTTGTGCAGAAATAAAATTGTGAGCCAGAACTTGGCACCATCCTGCTTCAGAAATGGAAGTAGTTGAATGTTTGACATATCAACTGAGGATATTTTAGTGGCATGTGGCCATAAAATTTTCATGTTTTAATCTCAGGTTTCTCCAGAGCTATTTGTTTTCCTTCTGGTATTATGCTATCCAGGAAAAAGAATGTTAGTGTTACCATATTCTGATGCTTATGTTCTTAAAAAATACTTTTCAGTACTTGAAAATGATTTTCTCCTAGAGGAAATACAAGCAGTTGAGGTATAAGATATATGATAAGAAGGAACATTTCATCAGCTTATTAGTGCCTACAAGTATAATTTTATACAGTATTTACTAGTACTGGATCATCTCTGTCCTTAGAAACACACTTTTCAAGATACAGTCATATTTGCATTAGGATCGTTCATAAATCATTAGTATCACCGAATCAAAGAATCACAGAATTGTAGGGGTTAGAAGGGACCTCAAGGGATCATAGAGTCCAACCCACCTGCCAAAGCAGATACCCTACAATAGATTGCACACATAGACTTCCAGGCAAATCTTGAATACCTTCATAGCAGGAGATTCAGCAGAGAGTGTACATTTTTTCTCAGATGCTGTGGTTAGGGATTATTTTGCAATAACAACTTTGTACAAGCAGAGAATTACAGAATATCTTGATTTGGAAGGGATACACAAGAATCATTGAGTCTTCTGGCTCCACACAGGATCATACACAATTCAAACCCTTTGTCAGAGAGCACTGTCTAAATGCTCCTTAAACTTCAGCAGCTGTTGATGATGAACACTGCCCTGAGGAGCCTGTTCCATGTCCACAGCCGTCTGAAGAAGAATTTTTTCCAAACCCCCCCACATGAACTCCCCTGTCTCAGCTCCAAGCTGTTCCTTCGGGTCCTGTCACTCTCACCAGAGAGCAGAGCTCAGCACTGCCCTCTGCTCCCTGTGAGGAGCTGCAGGTTCCCCTGCACTGTGCTGAACAAACCCATGGACCTCAAATTCTCCTTACACAACTTGCCCTCTAGGTCCTTCTCCACCTTTGTACAGCGTTCTGATGACACTTCGTCTGTAGTCGAAACCTTTAATCTTGGTCAAGTGTTATTAACAGTACTTATACAATCTTCCACCTTTTGTAAGCCACAGGTGGACCTCAGTATGGACTTTACTTTTTAACATGAATGTTAGTATGTGGACAAGTTCTAGTGATCAGCTGTACACAAGATTTACTGAATTTCTGGACAACTGTATTTCAAAGTTTTAATAAAGGAATAAAATAAAAGTGTGGTGACCCACTTTTCTCCCTGAAGCGATTCTCCACAAGAGAGGGAACTCTTAAGACTTTCTAGTACACTGAAAACTGACAAGAAAATAAATGCCACACAGTAGGAAGGACTAGGAAAGTAGACTGTGTGAGCTACTTTGCTCCAAAACTTCACTGAGATATGGAACAGAAGTAGAAAAAGTGGCCAGGTGGGAGAGTAAGGAAACACTACCAGTGTATCCAGTCCTTCCTTGTTCATCAAAGAAATATGGATGCTTAGATTTTCTACCCTGTTCTCAGCAGAATTCCCTATTGTAGCTGAAAGTTTGTCTCATATTCTGGAAGGAAAGGTCTGGCTTTTGTTTATTTTGGCAGGAGTGTGGAAGAAAAAAGATTAACTGTGTATCATTTGAATGAGAGTCATCTACTACAAGTGTAATTCTTCATGTCCAGAGTCAACAATCTCATACAAGTCCATTCTGACTAAAAAAAAAAAAAAAAAGAAAAAAAATGGGTGGGTTTTCTTTTTCTTTTGTGGGTTTG
>VXAB01007380.1:0-13935 GCA_013399175.1 Odontophorus gujanensis | reverse complement strand
TTTTTTTTTTTTTTCAATAAGATGAAGAATTGAAATACTTTTTGTGTGTGTGTTTGTCCTATCAAAATATTCTGTTCAGAATACTTAAGAAAGTAAACATTTCATTTGCAGGCACTTGGAAAGAACAGAAGGTAAAGGGTATTTTTAAAATACTGATAGAACAGGCAAGGTTCCTATTCTGAGAGCTCTGCCTTTAGGGCTTTAAGCCAGGTTGCTGTGGAGCCAAATTTACTCAGCCTAAGCAGACTTGAACTCTACAAATAGCATACTAGCACTGAAGACATTGGTTAGTCTGCGTCAAGGGTCTTCTCCACCTCTTATGTTGATGATTTTCTCCTTGGTATAAATAATAAACCCATGGAATATCAGCAGTCCTCTCTGAAATTACATGTTCCCCTGCTAAAAAGCATGAGAAAAGAGAGACTGAAAGACATTTTCATAGCAGCAAATTATACTCTGAGAAGGGCTCACACTTGAGCAAGAACAGATCAAAACAGAGCATTACCTCAACATCTAAGGCACTCAGCACCATGGCAGGAAGCCTGGGTCAGGTCACTGCAGATCAAGGAGAGAAAAGAATTTTGGTAGTGTCTCACAGGCAAAGGTCTAAACTGCTGAGTTAATTGTAAGTGAGGCAGTACTACTTTTTCTTCATAATGCTAGTTCCAACGCTTTCTTATTTTTCTCAGAACAGTTTGGTGAATATATATAAAAGTAGTGCTACAATGAATTTTATTTATTTATTTATTTATTTTGCGCATGACTGACTCAATGGGAAAATTAAAAAATTACCTTGTTCTACCATACCAAATAAATATTCCGAAGGGCCAAAGGGGGCAACCAATCTTTTTTTCAGCGCTTTTACATAGGAATGTTGCAGATTCTCCACATTGTCTCACAGTCTCCAGAAGAGACCACCTTGACTCTGCTTGATGTAACAAGAGATGTGTGACACTGCAGAGCCACAACCAGCTGCTAGCACTGCCCTCTCTGTAGCCTTCTGCTACATGCTACCCCTTGAAATGTGATGAGGACCATGGTAGTTACTTTCTTTCTGTTCATATCAGATACAATTTTTTCCTCTGTTATAATGTTATATTTGTAGATATTTACAGTGCTACTGAACAGTGATTAGGCCAGAACTCTGGACAGAATAATAGCAAAGGGGAAAGGTGCTATTTTTCCCATTGGTATACCACTTTTCAGATACTTCAAGTCATGTGTTTTCATTGAAGGAAAATTGAGTAAAACTAGCTTTAATTTTCCTCTTTGGTTTGGGTAAATTCTGTTTAACCCAGGCACTCATTTTACTTTTTAATGCCATTTCATATTTATAATAAGAGGAATTAGAGAAAGAGAATTACTGAGCCCAGTTGGTGATTAAGATGTAGGCAGACACTGGAAATTTATGTTGAACCTTGTTCTCCCTCCACAAGCAAGCAAAATAAGATTTTTTACTAGACCTTAATGAAGTATCGCTATTTTTTTGATTCTGCATTGAACTGGTTACTATAGCTTGACAAATCCAGAACAATATAGTGACCACAGAGGCAAAGAGTCATAGCTTTGGAAGAGATCTCTTGAGATCATCTAGTCCAAGGAAATACTACACAAGATCATCTAGTCCAAAGAAANGTCCTTGATGGAGATGTTAAGGAACACCAGACCCAGTGCCTACCTCTGGGGAACACTGCTAGCTACAGGACCTCCAACTAGACTCTGCCACAGAGTACAACCTTCTGAGCTCTGCCAGACAGACAGTTCTCAATCCTCCTCACGGTCCACTCATCTATCCTACACCTGCTAAGCTTAACTACGAGGATGTTATGGGAGACATTGTCAAAAACCTTGCTGAATACACAGCATGTAATCCACTGCTTTACCCTCATCTACCCATCCAGTCAGGACATCATAGAAGGCTACAAGACTGGTCAAGTGTGATTTTCCCTTGGTGAATCCCTATTGCCTACTCCTGACAACCTTCTTTTCTTCAACTTTCCTGGAGATTGTATCCAGAATAAGTTGTTCCATCTGCTTGCCAGGGACAGGGGTGGGGCTGACTGGTCTGTATTTTCCAGGCTCCTTCTTTGTGCCTTATCTGAAGAGTGAAGTGACACTGGCTTTCCTCCACTCCTCAGGTAACTCACCTGTTCTCCACGACCTTTCAAAGTAGAGTCTGGTTCAGCTGTCATTCCTGCCAGTTTTCTCATTATTTCTGTTTGCATTCTATTGTGGCCCATGACTTTGCATGTCTTGAGTTTGCCTCTTACCAGATTGTCCTCAATCAAAGAGAAGTCTTCCTTTCTGCAGACTCCCTCTCTTGTCTCCAATGCCTGGCATTCCTGTAGACCAGTCTTAATTGTAACGACTGAAGAAAAGAAGATGGTCACTGTCTGCCTTTTCAGCAACCTCCATAAATAGGACATCCACTTCTTTCAGCTGCTAGCCCACATCTTTCCTGTTACTACTGATGTAATTAGAGAATCTCTTTTTGTCTTTGAACTTCCTCACTAGATGTAATTCCTAGTGGGCCTTAGCCTACTCATTTGCATTCCACCATTCCCTGACAGTATTCCTATATTCCTCCTTGTAGCTAGACCCACATTTTCCGTATTCCTTAGACTTCATTCTTTCATTTGAATTTTTCCATGAACTCCATGCTCATCCATGAAGGTCTCCTGCCACCTTTGCCTTAGGATGCAGCAATCCTGAGCTTGGAATAAGTGGTGCTTGAATATCAAACATCTCTCTTGGACCCTCTTTCCCTCTAATGCTCTAATCCATGGGATACTTACCAGTATTTATTGAGGTCAAAGTTGACTATCCTAAAGTCTGGGGTTTCTATCTTACTTACTGCCCCACTTCTACCACATAAGATCCTGAACTCTACTGTCTCACAGTCACTGCATCCAGTGCACACTCCCAAACAGTCTTTTGTTCTCTGTAAGAACAAGGTCCAGCAGCACACCGTCCTTGTCAGTTCCTCCACCACCTGCATCAGCAAGTTATCATTGATGCTCTGTAGGAACCTCTTGGACAGTGTTTGTCTGGCTATGTTGCTTTTCCAGAGAATATCTTCCCCATAGGAACCTCTCATTGTGAGGCTACTTTCAGAAGTCTGAAGAAGGCCTTATCAACTTTCTCTTCGCTGATCATATAGCCTGTAGTGAACACCCATAATGGTGTCACCCATATTAACCTGCCCATTAATTCTCAATAAGCTCTCTACTTGTTCATTTTTCATCTCTAGACAGAGCTTAACACAATCCAGCTACTATCTCACATAAGGAACAACTCTACCACTTCTTCTGGCTGATGTGTCGTTCCATCACCACCTGCAACTGATTCTATAATCTTATTCCAAATTTAGATCTCAGAATATGTGAAAGTATCAAATTGATACTCCATCCCAAGCTGTGTCTTGTGAGAAAAAACATGCTTCTATAAGATCACATTCATGCAACCATATGTTTGTGTTCTCAGTACAAGAACTATTGCGATAGCTGTATTTGGTCCAAGCAAATCTAAATATGTTTGCACATAACAAAAATACGTAATGCTTTATTTTTGTTTTCAATAGCATTACTAATTTCTACTGGATGCAAAGCCAAAGAGCAAGCATAAATCTAGAATACATGTTTTGTACTTATCAGCTGATTGAAAAGAAATAGCAAGAGAAAACCAAACTGGTATGTGTTTCATACTATTTTTGCTGAGACTTGCAGCCTTTTATAGATATGTATTTTATACCACAGACCTCCTCTGAAGAGGTATAACTTTTCAATTCTGTGTGACATTTCTGGATTTATCCAGTGACAGTGTTTTTTTTAGAATGATCACTAATATAGGTGAAGGCTGTGTAAATTTTTCTCCACTCTCCTCTCCTCTCCTCTCCTCTCCTCTCCCATCCACAGAAAGACCAACTAAAACTTTTTTTCCTATGATTGAAAATATAAATATTTTCTGTCCTTCCTCTTATAAACTGAACATTTAGTTTACTCTGCCTTTGATTTTTCTTCAATTCCTGATGCTGTTGCACAATTTGTGCCAAACTGAAATGCATAGTAGAGGAAGACAGTAACAGACAGAAGAGCTAATGCTGGTGTTACAATTAATTAAAAACTTTCTTATTTGAGTCCAGAGTGAAGCTCAGTGGAAATTTCTCCAGTACTGATGCCTGAAAAGGAAATATTGATTAGTGAGAATGATTATATGCATTTCAACATTCATGAACTGTCATTCCAAGTTTCAGCAAAAATATTCTTGTAGTATAGCATAAAAGATATGGAGATAAAATGCTGTTGTCTACAGAGCTACTTAAAATTTTACAGCAGTACACCACTAATAATATTCTTTGGGAGATGTAACCTGCCCTGATACTCACAAAGGACCCTTCTTCATATCACTATAAATATTTTGGCCATGAACAACCACAAGAATTACAACCGGATTTTCTCCTTCATGCATGTTTTTTAGTAAAGTCAGTCCATACAGCTGGCAACAACAGCAGCGATAGCAAATCTAGACACCTGTCGTTGCCCCTGTTGCTGTTAGGAAACAAACATTCAGTTTCTGTTTTTAACAAATATTAGTAAATATCATTGGAATTTCTATTATCCTTAACCACCACAAACTAAACATCTTGACTGATTCTTAAAATCACTCTCACTGCATAAGTTAAAAGTGTAGAGAAAATAGGAGTACCCGCTTTCCCAGCATTACATAATACTGTATGATTTTGCTACATAGAGAGTAGAAATGCCTAAAGCAGAAAAATATATCAGTACTACATTAGCATTTTGAATTTTATTTCCCATACTGTACTTCCATATCAAATAGTCTAGCATTAGAGCCAGTTAAACCATCATTTTCTGACTGTATCACAGGTCCCATTTCTTTGTTTCTACAGAAAAAATGAAGGAACTAGTGATCTATGATAATTAAAGTGAGGGAGTGAATAAGGCTGTCAATCATCCTTAAATTTCTCTTCCATTTTAGCCTTAAGAAAATCCACATTTGAAAAACAAAAGAAAACAAAAAGCAGTGCTTCAAACTATCTAATTGTCAGAAATTAAAGCACTGGAACAGCTCTGAAAAAAAACCTTGACCTTACTACTAAATAAAGTTTGTCTATTCCAGAAGAAGTTTTCACAAATGCAAACATTTTAGATTTTATAATGCTAATCTAGAAAACATTTGAATGGTTTACATATAGAGAGAAGAAATTAGATATATGATGGCATAGTATAAGATAAGGCAAGGCTAAGGTCCAAAGGACGCTCCAGAAGATGTAATAAAGTAATCAAAATAAACATCATTAGTGAGGAGGAAAAAGAAAAAAAAGTGTCTCAAGAACATGACAAAACTCACAGAAATTATTTATATAATGATAGCAAAGACAAAACATGTGTTGTTTGATATGCATGTTAAGAAGGATGCAACTGGAGGGAAAAGAGACAATACAAACTTAAAAATATACAGTGAATATCACAGATTCAGGAAAGCTCTGTTCTCAGATCTCATGTAAATTTTATATATTTATAAGAGCACGCTTGAGGCTTAATGTATTTCTTGCATTCTTTTTTTGTTAGATAAATTACCTATAGTATACAAAGATCCAGTGAAGCTCTAAAACAGTGTTAGAGTGGAATGATACAGTCATAGACTCTGTAGCTAGCATAGCTTCTTTTCTTGTATGTCTCCAAGGAGTGACACATGCAATATAAACTTTATCTCCATCCGGATGAGAATAGCCAGCAGGTCAAGGGAGGTGATCCTCACCCTCTATTCTGCCCTGGTGAGGCCTCACCAGGAGTACTGCGTCCGGTTCTGGGCTCCTTGGTACAAAAAAGACAAGGACAACCTTGAAAGAGATCAAGGGGCTACAAAGATGATAAAAGGCAAGGCTGAAAGGTATGGGTCTTTTCAGTCTTGAAAAAAGAAGAATCAGAGGAGATCTGATCCACATCTATAAATATCTATGGAATGGGAGGCAAAGGGACAACACTGGACTCTTCTCAGCAGTGTGTGGTGGTAAGACAAGGGGAAATGCCCACAAACTGATGCATAGGAAGTTCCACACAGATCTGTGTGGGAGCTTCTTCACAGTGTAGTGACGGTACACTGGCACAGGCTGCACAAAAAGGTGGTGGAGCCTCCTTCTCTGAAGACACTGAAGACCTGCCTGGATGCCTACCTGTGCAACCAGGTCTAACGAGCTGCTTTGGCAGGGGGGCTGGACTTAGATCATCTCTAGAGGTCTCTTCCAACCCCTATAATTCTGTGATTCTGCGAAACAGGGGTGAGGCTGAATTTTTAGGCTCTTTATTAAAGCAGTGATTCTGACAACATCAAGCAACAGTAAATATGGTCTAATACAAGAGCTAACTGCTCACAGTTATCTGTCTAGAAATGCTCTTTTTCTGTGAAATGATCATTTTCAAGAGAACAATTAAAGATCTTTCTCACATCCAGTCCCACATCCTTGTATAATTCCTTTGATTTCAGCAAAATCAACTTCTGATATATAACTTCTTGGCACTAAATAAATTTCTTGCTACTACATCCCTTGTCAGCCTGGATCCCTAGCTCCTCAGGATCACCTGGATTTTCCTAGGAACCCATAATTGGAGAGCAGAAGTTTCCCTCAAGACTCAGTCTTACTCTTTTTTACTGTCCTTGGCCCTTGACTACAAACTCTAATTTCATGACAATTGCATCAACACTGACGTTCTCCTCATATCTGACCAAGCTCAAGAAATAAAGTAGCTCTGTCAGTTACTTACTGTCAGTGTAACTGACAGAGAATAGAAGTTATTTTTAATGATTTTCTAATATATAGCTAATCTTACTACTTAAATAAATAAATAAATAAATAAATATTTATCACTTTCTAAGAATAGCGACCTGCTTTATACTGATAAAGGAAGCCTTCTTTGCAGACCATCAGCCTATTAAGTTGATGAATGTGATGCACACAGTAAGAAATGATTTGCGCAGTCACTCTAGTACTCATAACAAGGAGCACATATGTTATCTAGATGTTTTTAAACTTAGCAATAGTAGAACTTCCAAAGAGGTAGAATTAGTTGTGGTAAAGTTTCACATTCAGAAAACACTTTGAAGAGGACCCTGTCAAGAGTACACTTAGCACAAAAAATGATTGAAATGACTGAAATAGGCTTTGTAAATTGTACAAACAGGATGTAGTCTTGAGGTAAGTCTTCTGCAGTGTTTAAATTTTGCAGTTGTTTGCAGTTAGTTTTTCAAGTTAACTTCTTATTTTTTATGTTTCTCCATAGATTTTATAGAGTAAAAAGTCCAAGTTACTTGCCAAGCACTTTGATAGTAGTTCCGTTCTATACAGTTGTACCTTGGATATCTAAACTATAACATTCAAAGGAGCAGAATTGTGTAATTCATTCAAAAAAGATGTTTGTTTAACTACGTTATAGGCAATATTCAATTGGTAAGAAATATTTTTTTAAAAATCATCTAGCTCTGTAAAAAGAAAGGATTACTAAATAATATTAATACATTGAGTATACCAAGTTATTAAAAGTTGTATTTTTCTCCCCAGCTGTGGATTTTTTTTTCCAGTTCTAAAAGATTTTAACATATCATTTTTTTTCCAAAAATCCTTTGAAACTTGCTTTTTGTCATACAGCTATAAGTTCTGGTAGAGCAAAAGGAAAATATATTGAAATATTAGACTACAGAGATTGCAACAATTTCAATTTCCTGAACATTAAAATACTTTCATCTTACAAAATATATATTTATTATTTTGCCATAGTGAGACTTAAAACTGAAATTTTAGCCATAGAATCATAGAATGGTTTGGTTGGGAGGGGCTTCAAGGGTCAACAAGTTCTAACCCTCCAGCCTCAGGCAGGGTTACCAACTACTAGATCAAGTACTACATCACATTGCCCAGGGCCCCATCCAGCCTGGCATTGAACACCTTCAGGGATAGGGAATCCATAACCTCTCTGGGCAAACTGTTCCAGGGAATCAGATACAAAGTTATTTACAGAGACTTAATGTCCCTAAAAGGGAAAAAAATTAGGCATTCAGGCTCCAGTCATGTCCTCCTGTTATAAGCATACAACTTGTCTTACTGCAATAGAATAAAACTTGGAGGATATTAAAGCTATCATGCTTATTCATTATGTAGTTGAAACACAAGTTCAACTATGAACTTGACCTACTAAGACCCATAACTAGACCATCCTTTAATGTCACATCCACACAACTCTTAAATAATTCTGTGGCAGGGAACTCCACTATTCTCTTGGCTTTCCCTTCCAGAGTTTGACTAGCCTTTCTGTAAAAAATATATTTCTATTGTCTAATCTAAACATCCTATAGAACAACTTCAGACTGTTCCCTTGTGTTCTGTAATTTGTCACCTAAGAAAAGTGATTGGCACCCACCTTGCTGCAACTTCCTGTTAAGTAGCTGTAGAGGATGATGATATCAACCCTAAGTCTCTTCTCCAGATTAAAATCCCCTATTACTTCAACCTCTCCTCGTAAGCCTTGTTCTATAGTCTCTTAACCATCTTCATCGCTCTTCTCTTCATACACTCAAGCAACTCAATATCCTTTGTATAGTGAGTGACACAAAGGTAAACATAAGATTAGAGGTATTGTCTCGCAAGTGCCTCGTACAAGAAGACAATCACTTCCTTACTCCCGCTGGCCATACTAATTCTGATGTACAGCAGGTGTCCTTGGTCTTCTTGATCGCCTGTGCACACTGTTCATGTTCGTCTGGATGTCAACCAGCATTCATGGTTTTATGATTTTTATTATCGGTGTTCCACATCATAATATCGTGTAGTGCACTGGGAGGTGAAGAGTTAATGCTCCAGTTCCATGGATCATCGATTTTTCCAGGTATACCTGTTTCAGAGAAGAACTACATACACCAGAGGACTTCATGTTATTTTGCATTTCTGTTTTCCATTCAGAGGGAAAGATAAAACTGTTCACAAGTCATTAGACATTGTTTTTTTCCCCTGTTCTGCTTGTCTTGTCTGCAGTGAGTGCTCCCTAGCCATCTTACCTACAGTATTAGAGTAAAGCCTTCAGTTTTGGGGCATTCTCTCTCTCTCATTTGATTTATTAGCTTCAGTTCCAATTATTTTATATTATAGTGTGTTATTTTGCATTCTGATATTTATTTAGTAAATGAGTTTTCCTCCTCAAATCTTTGCAGCTGTTTTGTTTCTAGGTCTATCTCCCTACCCTTACCCCTTTTCTCTTTCCTGAGGTGTGAGTTTCTGGGTCTCCCTGTCCCATTAGTCATGGAACCAGGCTGAATCAGCCCAGAAACCGTTGACACCAGGTCTTTTTTGCCAGTCAAGTTTACAGCAACTCTTCCTCAGGCCTATTCTGCTGCCTGGGGTTGCTATGGCCCAAGTGCAGGACCTAGCACTTACCCTTGGTTAATGCAATGTGATTGGACTCAGTCCATCAATCCAGCCAATCCAGGTCCCCTTACAGAGCCTTCTAGCTTTCAAGTAGAAGGATAATCCTTCCTAACATGGTAGTATTTATGAATTAACTGAGAGGGCAAGCAGTTCCCTCGTCAAGAACATTGATTAAAATACTAAATAAAAATGTTTCCAAGACTGAGCCCTAGGGGATGGCATTTGTAACAGGATGACAACTGGATCATATTCAGTTTACTCTTTGAACTCAGCCAGGTAGACTGTTATTTACCCAGTTAAGCATATACATTTGCATTCAGACATCTTGTTTTGGGATACTGGACTAACTCTGCAACAAGATTTTCTTAGATTCAAGCTTTATTCTACTGAAAACATATATATATATATATATATTCCAGAAAACAAAAAGCCCAAGACTAATTACAAATAAGATAGTATCTAGTAAGATACAATCTCTGAAACAATGTAGATGATGAATTTTATGATCATGCTATGTCATCATATCTCTATAAACTTCAGAAAAATCTCATACATCAAATACCTTGANAAGATAAAACTGTTCACAAGTCATTAGACATTGTTTTTTTCCCCTGTTCTGCTTGTCTTGTCTGCAGTGAGTGCTCCCTAGCCATCTTACCTACAGTATTAGAGTAAAGCCTTCAGTTTTGGGGCATTCTCTCTCTCTCATTTGATTTATTAGCTTCAGTTCCAATTATTTTATATTATAGTGTGTTATTTTGCATTCTGATATTTATTTAGTAAATGAGTTTTCCTCCTCAAATCTTTGCAGCTGTTTTGTTTCTAGGTCTATCTCCCTACCCTTACCCCTTTTCTCTTTCCTGAGGTGTGAGTTTCTGGGTCTCCCTGTCCCATTAGTCATGGAACCAGGCTGAATCAGCCCAGAAACCGTTGACACCAGGTCTTTTTTGCCAGTCAAGTTTACAGCAACTCTTCCTCAGGCCTATTCTGCTGCCTGGGGTTGCTATGGCCCAAGTGCAGGACCTAGCACTTACCCTTGGTTAATGCAATGTGATTGGACTCAGTCCATCAATCCAGCCAATCCAGGTCCCCTTACAGAGCCTTCTAGCTTTCAAGTAGAAGGATAATCCTTCCTAACATGGTAGTATTTATGAATTAACTGAGAGGGCAAGCAGTTCCCTCGTCAAGAACATTGATTANAACAAACAAACAAAAAAATGGCACAAGAAAAATATTTATCATGCTATTTCACCACATTTGTCCTAGGTAATGTAGATATTACCTGTGAATTTTGCTTACTGTTAAATCATGTCTAGTTCATCTAGGAAGTTTCTGCACACATGAATTGAANTAGGTCTATCTCCCTACCCTTACCCCTTTTCTCTTTCCTGAGGTGTGAGTTTCTGGGTCTCCCTGTCCCATTAGTCATGGAACCAGGCTGAATCAGCCCAGAAACCGTTGACACCAGGTCTTTTTTGCCAGTCAAGTTTACAGCAACTCTTCCTCAGGCCTATTCTGCTGCCTGGGGTTGCTATGGCCCAAGTGCAGGACCTAGCACTTACCCTTGGTTAATGCAATGTGATTGGACTCAGTCCATCAATCCAGCCAATCCAGGTCCCCTTACAGAGCCTTCTAGCTTTCAAGTAGAAGGATAATCCTTCCTAACATGGTAGTATTTATGAATTAACTGAGAGGGCAAGCAGTTCCCTCGTCAAGAACATTGATTAAAATACTAAATAAAAATGTTTCCAAGACTGAGCCCTAGGGGATGGCATTTGTAACAGGATGACAACTGGATCATATTCAGTTTACTCTTTGAACTCAGCCAGGTAGACTGTTATTTACCCAGTTAAGCATATACATTTGCATTCAGACATCTTGTTTTGGGATACTGGACTAACTCTGCAACAAGATNTTGGCATATACCTCACATGTTCTGGGGATCCTTAACTCTCCATGCATGTATTACACCTAAAATGTTTTAGGACTGTGTATTAAAAATCTTTGGAGTTTATTTAGATAACTCTTTTATCAGCTCATTTCTTTTCAACCACTTACTTTTTAAGGGCCTCTGCTGTTGATCTTCTATTTTAGGTCATGTCCCACCCTTTCTTTTCTGAATGTTTTCTTATTTCAAAAGGTCAGTAACTCTTGCTTCTGCCAGAATTCTGCATTCAAATGAGATTTAGAAAAAGAAGTTATCTTCTGTCTACTGTCTTCAGTTATACACCCTTTTCTTCTGCGTTACTGAGATTTCACTCCTATGAGGAGAAGATTCCTCCCCAGTGTGTCTGATAATTTTATAATTTTCCTTCAGTTTTTCCTGTTTGCTTTTGGCCTGGATGTTCTACTTGCTCTATTGCAATCAGCTACAGAATTTTACATGGTCTAATCAAGCAGGATCCTGGCACAGGATTGTTTTTCTTTCTACACAGATGAATTTCAGTGTAAAGTTTTATTGCAGTAGAGGTTCTTTAAAAGTCAGTCTTTGGACAAAATGTTGCATCAGTTTTCTTCCTTCTTCTCAAATGTGATTTATTTATCGGTGGTTCAACTTCTCAGTTTCTATGATTATGTTTAACTGAGTGAAACAGACTTAAAGCACTGCCCTCCAACTAAGGAACCTCCCTACATTCTTTTGGAAGGGAAAACTACTGTTAGGTTAATCTCAAGAAGAAAAAAATATTTTTAGGAAGTTAAAAAACAAACTAGCTAACAAACAAAAAAACTACAAGTCTTCTTCTGAGGAAAATGAAGAACAACGTCAGATCGTTTTCCCCACAAAAGAACCATTTTGGTATCTGCATTCACACACATTTCAGATAAATTTAAATTTCATTTCACAAGATCTAAGCACTAATATCTGCAATAGTTTAAAACACATATTTGTTATAATTTCTCCAACTGTATTTTTTTTTTCAAATCATTTTTTTAAATTTCATTGTCCTGGAGTAAGATGGGGGAGGTGAAGATAAACAGAAAAAGAAAAAAGGAAAATTTGTGCTTTGTACGATTGTTCCTGGAATTGATCAGAACAACTTGTCAGTAAACCAAATCCTTCCTATTTATATGTTATTCTACTTCATAAAAATCTATTAAAAAAAAAAAAAGAAAATACTAGATGAAAGTCATATTTTGTATAGTCAACATTTGGGTGAAATTAAGCCATGAAGAAACAGACTGTGAAGCTGAACCTGCATGCTTTCCTTAAATGGAAAGAATCCTGAAAGCAGAAAGAAAAACAAGGTCTGCAAACAAGATATTTGGAGAAGGCAGAACAAAAAGCTTGAAGAGAATGGAAAACACAAGATTAAAAGAATTCATGAGAAAATGCTGCCAAGGTCATTGAAGCGTAATATAGATCAACATAGAAAATTAATGAGTATTTTATAGTCTTTATCCAGTTGCTGTAAATCAATGAGATAAGTAATTAGTCTTAAAAAATAAAGGGAAAATGTATCTTTTATTTTTATATTATATATTTTTCAAACATATTACTTCCTCATTATTAATTTTTTTAGGGGAAAAAAAGGGGGGGGGTGGGTACTAATAGGTCTAGCAAACCTAGAAGTCACCTAGGTGTACTTAACTAATGATTGCCAACTAAATGCAGGAGACTGTTCATGGACTTATCTTTGCAACTGGAAGAGAATACCTAATAAATTTCATCAACAGTTTTCTTCCTGAAGAATAAAAGCAAAAGGGAAGAGTGAGAAAATAAATGGAAATGGAAAGTAAGAAAAGATTGTAATAAAGAAGACAGAGAACATTTCAAAGTATTCTCTGGATACACCTACAAGTCCTGCAAAAGCTGACAGGAATGTTTGCTGAATCACAAAATCAAAGAACTGTAGGGGTTGGAAGGGACTTCTAGATATCATCTAGTCTGATGTCCCTGTCAAAGCAGGATCCCTAGACCAGGTCACTGTTACGGTGAAGTTCCCACATACATTTGTGGCGTACTTCCTATGCATCAGTTTCGACCATTTCCCCTTGTCCTATTGCCACACACTGCAGAGCAGAGCCTGGCCTCATCCCTTTGCCTCCAACTCCATAAATATTTCTAGACAAGGATCAGATCCCATCTGTCTTCTTTCTTCAAGGCTAAAAAGACCCAGGTCTCTCAGCTTTTCCACATAAGAGTGGTGCTCCATGCTCTTCATCTTCTTTGTAACCCTCCACTGAACTCTTCTGAGGAGAGCCCTGTATTTTTTTAACCGGAGAGTCCAGAACTAGATGTAGTATTCTAAATGTGGCCTGCTGGCCATGCTCTTATTAATGCAGCCCAGGATGCCATTGGCCTTCTTGGTCACAAAGGCACACTGTTACCCCATGGACATATGACACCCAACAGAATACCCAGAGTCTTCTCTACAGAACTCCTCTCCAGCATGCTATCTCTTAATCTGTAGTGATGCATGCAGTTATTCCTCTCCATCTGCAAGACTGTATAGTCTGTCCATGTCTTGCTGAGCAGCAGCACAGCCTTCTGGAGTGTC
>VXAB01007379.1:522256-587794 GCA_013399175.1 Odontophorus gujanensis | reverse complement strand
ATATTATATATAACATATATAACTATATATAATAATAATATATATAATTGATCAATGGAATAGGCTTTCTGAGGTCAGACAGCAAAGCAGGTTTGTAAATACGTTTATGGGGCCTTCTTCCCTAAACCAAGTGGAAAGAAAGATGAAAAATTGGAAATGCGTGTCTAAAAATTGATAGAAACTGATCTCACAGGTCAAATGGGGGTAGCAGTAGGCCTTTTAGAACTGATTATACCATGACTTAAGTGGAAAGAGAGGACTATTGCATTTGTTACTGTAGAGAATTAGGACACGGTGCAAAGAGACAGAGTTATGGCAAAGCCAAGGAGGTGGATGGGGATAACAATCTTGACAGCATTAATCCCAATAGATCTGAACAGTATATGGCTGCATTTGTCATGAATAAAACCACAGGACACTGCAGTAACCGAAATATGTGACTGCCACACTCAAAATTAGTCTGCATAAGAGTTTTAGCTCTACGGATGAGAAAAAAAGGTCTACATTTGTGACACAATGCAAAAACTATTAGCAAGACAGATATATTTTGGAAAACAGGGCCCATAGAGACATGAACTGTAAAGGATCACCACCCAGCTCACCACCTCTGGAGTTGGATGGTGAGCGAGGTGGTTAGTTGTTCTCAGTGATAAAAGAGAGGCTGTGGGGCACACAGAGTACATAGATGTAACTATTGCAGTAATGCAGGCCATGGGCTGACTGACTATGACAGAGAGAAGGAGAGTGCTGAAAAGGAAAGGAAAAGTGGTGGAGACGTAGGACCCCATCTGGAATCTTCAGATAGTCTGCTCATACCAAATTGTTTTTCAGCCTCAAGCACTATTTATGCACAAAAGTGCATACAGAATATGGCACACCTCTTCACACTTACCACACTTTTACGCGCACACAAATGGCAAAATTTGTTTCTTAGGGTCTTGATAACCAGGTCATGAAATATTAAATTCATTAAGGGTCTATCTTTGACAAATCTGTTTTTAACATGATTCTGGGAATATCTGTATATGCTGAAGATTACCATCTGGAATATTTTTGAACTTCGTTAGACTTCTTGTGCTCTACTATTATCTATCTTTCTAGTAAGAGAGCTCAGAATTAGCACAGAAGCCCTAATAATTCTGTGGATCTAATTCGAGTAGTAATAACAGCATTTTAAATCATCTGAATTTAGATAATTGCATCTTTACTGATGAACCATGTTGTGTCAAGAAGTTAAGAAAATATTAAGCATGCCAAATGTGCTGAGATTTCACGCTAACTTTTATTGAGGTAATTTGGAATCTCCAGTTTTAGCCAGCCTTATGAGTTGTACCCTTCTTCGTCTGTACCTATGTGGAGATGTTTTTCACCTTCAGATTGATTTTAAACATCTGGTGTTTTGTATCTGCATATAAATTCAGATGGTCTACACATATAAATTTCTGGCACACAAATAGGTGTCAAACCAAATTTTTTTTTCAGACATCCTCGTACATGTGCACTTTTCCTTACTCAGACTGAAAGAATATTCTTTTAACAGGCATCACTGGTGTCCTTAATATGTACTGATATATACACTGATGTCCTAAGTATATATTTGTTCCTAAGGAACAAAAATTCTTTCTGTGCCTCTCTGCCTCATTTATACAAATGGGCTTGTATTGATTAAAGTTGCATTTATTCTAATGTTTTAGGGGTTGGAGGATTTTATTCTTTTCTTTTTTTAGTTATTCCCTTAGCAAATTCCTCCTCTTCCCCCCTCCCCTCCGTTTTTTTCCCTTTGCATGTGATAAATCAAGTTACTTTTCCACTCTGGACTCCATTATGGGATCACTGTGGCTACACAAACCACACGGAGTTAAGCAAACAAAGGAATTTTTTCATTTTCTCTTTCATTCAGTAAAGTTCCATTTTCTGTCACCCTGCAACCTTTTGACCTGCATCCTAATGGCACTAGTCACTCAAGGGCAAAAGTTCAGCTGTAGGTTAAGTCTGTATGTGTTTGTGCTGGACAGGGAGACGTCAATTCTTGCTTCCTGTTGTCTCTCCCCAGGCCCTGCAATTGCTCTCCAAACCGCCACATTCACCCCTGCTGTGTGCTCCCCCCACTCATGCCCTCCTTCTGTGAAGGATGTAGAGGAGGGCTTCCAGTAAGCTTTTCCCCAGCCTTTTGTTTTTTGAGTAGCTGTCAACAACAACAACAAAAAAAATACAGTCTTATTTTCTTGCTCTAGTGGTAGAAAAAGCAGGAGAGAGATATCTAGAAATAAAAATTTGGATTGGCAAACACTGCTAACTTCTCACTTACAGTCATTTTGGTCACTGCTATATTTTTCTTTTCTCAGTATCTGTAGGTTGTTTGAATTTCTGAGAGACACTCAGAACCTCTTCCTTGCTCTGGAGAGTGCTTACACAAATTGCCACGGGGCACCACCTCAGCTCAGAGTATGAGTAATGAGAGTAACCAATTACACTACTGTTTTCAGGAAGACTTTTCACGGTGCTCTGAATGCAAATAACACCTCAGATGCACCCACCTCTCCCAGTGCCCTCCTGTGGACCTTTCCAGGTGATCTGGGAATGAACCATTAATAAATTTCTGCAGGCCACTATCATCGTCCCTGATAACTAATACTATTCGCCTCAAATTCATGCTATAAATGTAATATGCTGCTCTTTCTTTCATAATTATAAGGCAGTGTCCAGTCCAGCAGTTCCTCCCAGCTTCCCCTTGGTTAACAAAACCCTATTTCATCAGGCAACTCGCTCTTCCTCACCAGACAGCAAGACACTAGCCATCCAGTGAAGTTAGCCGACACTCCTTTTGAATAGATGAGTTGCCCAAGAGACGTAGTTTAGGAGGTCATTCTCCACTTCAAAGAAAATTCCTCCCCCCAACCAAGGGCAGTGGCAAATAAGAAGTCGCTGAGTCCATTTCTGGCTGCGTTCAGAAAGGTGACTACAGTTTTCTATTGCAAAAGGGCTAGATCAGGTACTGGATATGCTTGGCATTGAGGAAAACCTCACACTCACTTTAAACAAACCTTTGGCTAAAGGTCTGACAAGGCTGCTGTAGCTTGGCCTCTTGGATTAAAGAACCAAATGTTGTTCACCCAGTAACTGCCTATTAGTGAATTTGTAATGACACTAGGGATAATGCTGCCCCAGAATGAGAGCAGGCAGCAGAGCAGATGGTGGTGTTCCCCACCACCTCTCCTGTGGATGACCAGACTGCACCATTCCCAAAATATTCAGCAGCTCCAGGGTGGGTCCAGGTCACGAGGGACGTTCATCGTAAGGAGGGTAATTGGACAGCTCACAACCTTGCTAGTGCCAACAGCTCCACAATAACCACCAAATACTGGAACAACCACATGTTTTCTAATAGATTAAAATCAGAGGGATGAGAAATCTGGAGCACCTGAAAGCCAACAGTATAAAATCACAGACTGAACTGTAAACAGTGGTAATGCCATAGCCTCCCCTGGTTCAGCCATTGCACCTCACAGTTTACTTTCTCTAAATACCTCAGAAATAGCTATACTGGCTAGGCATCTGCTGATTTTGTCGACTCTAACAGCCTTTGTGTTGAAGAGCTGAGTTAAAAAACTACCTACAAGGATCAAACCAATGATAAGGATGGGGAGAACCTTGAGGTTTACAGTCTTAGAGAGGCAAGTGAGCAGGGAGCTGCAGCACACGAGATCATAGTAGCATACTTGAGTGAATGATCTCCTTGGATATTTTTCACTATTTTCCCCCTTTTTTTTCCCCCTCACATTCTGTAAGGAATCACCTGAGCTGAATGAAGGGGAAAATTCTAAGGGCCAATCCAGAACACTGCCCAGATTTAGGTTCCTTGTCTTTTCCTGAGTAATCCGCTAAAGGCCATTAACCCAGGAAAGGCCTCCAGATGCATTTCACTGGATAGGACTCAGAGAGATTCCAGATGGCCCTATAAACAAGGAAAGGAGGGGAAGATGTCTGTGATTATGGTAGGTCTGTCCATCCTTTGTTGGCATTAGAGATCAAGGCAACCTATGTTAAAACATTTCCCAGCTTCAATCCTAAGATGGCCTTGGAGGAAAAACATGCCAGTAGTTAAATGTTTCCTTTTAACTACTTTTAACCAAGTCTGAGCTTGCATTGTCCTTAGGACTGTCCTAACAGGAATGCAGTTGCAAGCTGAATTCTCAAACCAGCCAGATGTTACATGTATATACACATAGGTATATGTAGTTTTACAAATAGATCAATCCCACCAATTCCAGTAGAATCCTTCATATGCTGAAGCTAAGCCCAGGCATAAATGTTTGCCGCATAGGACAGTTCAAGCATTGCTAGACCTTTTAGTGCACAGAGAAACATTCCATAAACATTAAGACTTTTTTTTTTTTTGCCAAGTAAAGCTGGAATGCTGTTCAAATTCCAGACACAAGCATTGTGTCGTGGAATGGAGAAGGCAATATTTAAAATAAGTGTAAAGTTGAAAACAAACCTAAAACAGACAAAACCTTCCTACTCACAGGGTCACAGATAATCATAATTTAGAACAATTTTCAGGGAGGAAAAAACAGGACTACTTCATATGCTCCCTTTCTCCTTCTGCTCATTTGATGCTTTGCAGAAACTTCAGAGGTGTGACCTCCGTGGTCACCCACCTATGAAGTACCTTAGAAAACAATAGCAGAGAACAAGAACTATGTTGTAGGTAGTCAACACATTTACTATATTTTAAAGTGATTTGTGAAGATCTACACTGAAATTGTAAGAATACATTGAAAAGTTGAGGCAGTTGTCTGGGTATAAAATTAACTGGAACAAGCTTGGTCTGTTAGGATTAACTGAACAAACATACCACACATTGCTTAATCAGTGGGATTTTCAATGGTCCACAATAGCATTAAATCATGAAGGTATTCTAATCCCCAGGGACTTAGAACAAACAGTTAAAATCAACTTATATCTGATTATCAAACAAGTCATTAACAGTCTGGTAAGTGGAGATCTGCCTTAGCTGCTAAGGGAAATTGGCATAATGAAAAATAATGTTTTAATTAATCTCATTTTATAAACACAGAAGCTTCATTTTCTGAAGTCTAGTGTACAATTTAGAAACTGAAACTGACTCCAAGTCTGAGTGGCTCAGATTTAGCGAAACCTAGAGCAGGTTCATCCTGTCTACACTATATAGTAGTTGGCCCAAAGTCTTCTCCAGTACTATGAGGTCATGAGATGCTATTATCCACTGCACATTTTGTTCCAGTTACAAGCGTCTAAACCAGCATAGGTTATGTTTCACAGCTGCCAGAGAGGCATCTTACTTACGGCCTTCCTTTTAGCAGGTACCTTAAAGGCCTAGGTGATATTTGAGGATTGAGACGCCGTTGAAGGATTGTTTAGGTTAGACTGAATCCAGACTGGTACAGTCATGTCCATGATGCCTTTTGAGAATGATCTCTGAAATAAACTATCCTTAGCCACTCCCTAGATTTTTCACAGCAGTAGCGTTTTTTTCTTATAGAGGAAATGAAATGCAGAATGTCAGCATACTCTTGAAAGGAGTACACCAAGGAAGGTGATACTTCAACCCAAAAGTTGCATGGTGGTGGATTGTTTTCTGTTGGTTGGTTCTTGCCACAGCTATACCACTGAATCTTGCCCAGTCTCTGACATTAAAAGCCAATTCACATGTATGCTTACTCAAGCTGCAAAACCCATGCTAATTCCAATGTAAATCTACCCTGGAACTGATATTGAAGACCAAACATTCACTTGAGGTCTAGGAGAACTGGCTTTCATTATTAAGGAAAACATATCTTTAAAAGATTTTACTAATCAGCTATTAACTCTCAACTAATATGCTTTTGGAAGTCTGACTCTGCCACTGTCTTTTCAATTTTCATTGTGAATCTGCCAGACTCAGCTGAAGGGAGATGTCTACAAAACAGGTTGATTTACATTAGGGAGACTTTCTGAACTGCTGAAATCAGGGTAGGAATTTGGCAACCAGACTGCACTCTGCAAGGAAAAATGGAAACAGGGGGAGGAGGAGGATGTGCCTGAAGAAAACTAAGAATTGCTAAAAATGGCTTGGCAGGACTGCTAACAGCTTCTCACTCTGATACACCACGCTGATAGCCCTAGCGAGAGAATTAATTGATTAATTATTTTTCAAAAAAGTTTGATCCTTTTGAGTGCCCTTCAATGATTTTAGCTATTTTCGTTACCCCATCACCATTAACTCCTAAGTACTTACTGGCAAAGTGACACACATGTGGTTAACACATGAGTATCTATGAATTGGTTTCTTTAACAGGGCCCAGGGGATAATTCTTAAAACTGTCTGTCTACATGCTGTCTTATTTTTACTAGGAAAGGAGGGGTAGTTCGAAGAGGGACATTTGTAAATTGAATTTACTAAAGCATGTGATCCAGATTGATTGTAGTCATGCATGCTTGCTTCAGAGCAGAATTTAGGGAGACCCTACAGTAGGAAGCTGTAATGTATACTAAATTATGTTACTACGGTTCTGACAAAATATAGATTCTATACAGAAGCATTCTCAGAAACAAATCTTTTAAGCATGAAGTTTTTGTGCCTCTTTCCTATATCCTCTGTATCACAAGAAGCATGTTTAAAGTGAAGTCAGATGCAGGCCACCATCCCAGTTTCCCATCACTTAACATTATGGGCCTACTGGAAGATGAGAGGCCTCATTCCTCACCTCCTGCATTTTCTACCCAAAGTGAGCATAAAGCAAAGACCTCTCCAATCCCACTGTGAAGCCCAGAGTTGCTGGGATACAGAACTGTGGGTTTCCTCACCCTGCTTACTTTAGCTGCAGA
Organism: Odontophorus gujanensis; assembly: GCA_013399175.1. Taxonomy (NCBI): domain Eukaryota; kingdom Metazoa; phylum Chordata; class Aves; order Galliformes; family Odontophoridae; genus Odontophorus; species Odontophorus gujanensis. The sequence goes on along the minus strand of VXAB01007379.1, from coordinate 580,945 downwards.
AACATGGTCTATGTGATTCAGAAATCACATTCTATTATTGGCACTTTCAGACAAGTGCCAAAATTGCAAGCAACCATCTGGAGTGCTCGCTGCCTACCACTACATTTGTTAACCAATCTCCAGAGTCCTGCAAGTTAGAACAAGGGCAGTCTGGGCCCATCTGACTGTTCATTTAAGCATCAGACAAAGTGAAGGCTAAGAGTCAAAGCCAATCATTTCCAAGTCAGATTTTTGTCTTCGTCTTTTCCACTGGTAAAAGCTGTCCAGGAAAGTGCTACATCCTTCACTTCTCAAAGCCTTCAAATCAAAACTGAACATACTCTTTATCTAAAAGCAGGCTGTGGATTTCAGTGTAGGAGTTAACTGAAAGAAATTGTATGACCTCTTTAAATGAGGTAAGACTGGATTACCTGAGGCCAGAAGGGAGAATTATGTAAGTCAACAGGATTTCAGGGAAGACTTGCACTTATTTACTCTCCATTCTGATCACTGTAGTCCATCCACCTCTTTATATTAGCATTTAAGTACAAAATCCTGGTGTATTTTTGAAAGCACTGTAGGGAGAAAGACAGAAAATAAGTACCAATGTCCGAATTTCACAATCAATTCAAACAATGAATTTTTGAACTGGTCAGGTCTTGGCTCTAGTGGTTACTTATTACAGTAAACACTAAGGACTTCTTGCTGTTTTTTTGTGTATCTGAATGATCCCACTGATTTTAAAAACAGGTATAATTTAGACTTGCTCTCTCTCTTTTTCTTTCTTCCTGCTTAGGATAGAGGCATTTATTTAGAACCCTCCTTGTTACTGCAAGGAGCCCTTTCTACTTGTACCAGTTAAAGAAAGCCAGTTTAATAACTCAGTCAGAGTGAAAGATAGAAAGAGGGTAAGCATTAAAACCTCCCCACACTCTTCCACTGTACCTGCAGCAGACAGATAAGCTCTTCACAAGGTCAGGCAATGTTTCCTAGGCAATTGCACAGATAACAAACTGGCAGCGCCCAGCCAACAGATCTCTCAACATTACTAATTTGTTGAGGATGGAAACGATACTGCATTTGCCTAATGCATCCTGGAGCTGACAGAGATAATTTCTGCATTCAAACTGTCAGAGAAGAAATGGAACAACAGACAAGCTCCTTCCCATGCAGACAGCTGTAATAAAGACATGTGCCTATCCCTTATTTGTTGAAAGAGACCTAGACGATAGTAATCCTGTTGTAACAACACAAAACAAAAACTGAATTCATTCATTTTATTGAGCACCGTAGATTGACTACAACAATAAAGTGGTAATACCTGTCCTGCACTGATTTTATCTTTATTGTTCACAGCTTAATTGTCTCTCTAACACTAGGATATACAAATGTATTATTAAAATGAGACATCTGGCAGCGGCCCTAAATGTCTCTATGTCAGGAATTTACAGTGTATTACTTGTAACAGTAAATCTGTTGTGCACATCTGCAGAGGCAGAGAAAATCACATCTGACAGCAATGATACAAAACATTCACAGGATGCTTGCAAAGGCACGAGACTGAATGAATCTAAGCTTTTACAGTGTTTTACGATCTTCACTGAACCTGATCAAGCTGAAGAAACCCATTTTATGGCACTTTTCTCAATTTCAAATCACCCAGTGTTTCCTGAAGCAGAACACGAAGTATTCTTTTAAACAAAAATGCCCATAATTAATTTTCACGGCACTTTTCATAAACTGAAATTGTGTAAATGTTTGTGTGCTTTGTGGATCAGTGCCTAGCTGTTTTGTTTACCAGAAATAACCTTAGATACTCACATAAAGAAACCCAAAAGACTGCCATACAATCTATGTGGCCAAATCACTGCTTCCAAACTTGCTTCCTTTAAAATGCATTTGCGAGATGAGGATTTCTTAAGAAAAAAAAAAGTCAGTGGCATTCTTGTAATTAGGGGAATGTTAACATTTCTATTATAGTTTCATTTTGCCCTGAGTATTAGACAGAGAGGAAAAAAGTTGCCTTGGAGTAAAGTTCCCATTTGAAATATCATTTCAGAAATTATTTTAAGTTTTATTTGATAGAGACATTCTTTTGTTTTGCTCAGTCAGAGTTGGATAATATTGAAGTGATAGAATTTTAAATTCAAATTCTCACTTCCCTCTGGCTATACAAGTTTAAAAAAACAAACCCACATAATTCCTTAATATTCCTTTTGGGTATCAATTTTAAAATAGAAAATTATTTGAAGACATGTAAAGTCAGGTGTATCTTTCTCAGGCTTAATGAGCCTTAAGAAAAACACCCTAATATAATTACTTGCATTACAGCACATATTAGAGAAGCAGATTTGATCTTAAGAACAGACACGATATGTCATATCATTTGAGATATATAATCTTCAATAGAATGAGTGATATTTGACATCACGTTACTGGAAAAGTGACTTTGTAAACAAGCTTTATTTTACTCTGTCTTTTTTGAATGTAGCTATAGTTTATCACAGTTATACAATAAAGTAACTATTTGATAATATTATCATTTCCTAGTCATACAGTTGTCTTCATGTGTATAAATATGAATAGTATTGTATGATGAGAGAGTCAGAGTGATGAACCTGATACACAGGTTTTTTCTACATTCCTAGAGCAAGGCCATATTCTGTCTTATAATCTGGTATTTCCCAAAAGCAAATTATATCTTTGCTATTTCATCAGACTGATAATGCCTTACCTGGGTGCCACGTACAACAAGTAAATCATGAATCATCTATATATATTCTAGACATGTTTTTTCACGTCACAGAGTGAATCCTGCAACGCTTTCTCAAGCAACAGAAGAGAGCAGAGGCTGTATCCTTGTGTAAAGAGATAATTCATACCAAAACATGAAAGTGTCAACCAGGAGAGAAAAAATACCTATAAAGCTGTACAAATGAGCCAAAGAAAGAGTTCATACACTGAGACAAGCACACCCACATATTCCTGGCATGAAAGTGTGGAAGCTAACTGCTCTGCTACAGGGGAATGCCAGCTGCAGAATAAGCATTGGTCATTTTAATTGCCATGAGCATCACTTCTTAACTAGCACACATCTGAAGTGTGGAGGCTGTTTGTGAATATCAGAATTAACTCTTAATGTTTTACAAAAAATACAGAACAATAATGTCACTTCTACAAGTTCCATAACCAGAAGAAACTCATGAGAATTGGATGTAAGTGATTCGTGCAGCACACAGCTCTTATTAGTAAGGTGTCTTTTTTAGGATTATCTAACATTTCCAAGTGGCCTGTATTGTGATAAGGAGCTTCATGGTTAGCCTAAACTTGCTCCATCCTGTTGTTTGCATGCTCTTTTGCCAACAGATATCGAGTGAGAGTCCAGGACTCAAATGTTTCTAGGTGATTGAACAAAGGTTGAATAATCACCTAATAGTGGGGATTAACTTCAGTCCTGCTATGCTTTCTTACTGTTTAACTCAGGATACCAGCACTATCCCCAGCTGTTTGGATCCAGAGAAATCATCTCCCACACTGGAGCACTCAGCCTTGTGTCATGTGGAAAGAAGCCATCAGGAAGAGTAAGATTACAAACCAGAATAAGGACAGGAAAGGAAAGCTTAAGCAGAACATATTTCTCCAAACTGAAACCTGGCTGATGCTCAAGAGTTAATATTTCTACCCATGCAAAAAAATTAAGTGCAGTGGGATCTTGAACAATAGTAACCAGTCCTCATGTTGCTCTTGTATCCCATTGCAAAGACAGCACTTTAAACTGCTGCACACTTAGACAGTGGGGCATAAATTCAATATTGATAGAGGGAAGCTTGCCACCTACTGAAACATCACCTGAGCCACACTATAGCTGAATGACATATTGGAGAACTGGAAGCTTGCAGCGTCATGAAAACCACTGATGATGATGCTACACTAAGGTCTGAGAAAAGGGAACTTCACAGGTTTCAGGTTTTCTGTCTTGTGGATCCTTGGCACAGGAAACACACAGTGTACACAACAGGCTATAAAATACACGTTTAGTATAAACCACAGAGCTTGACACGCATGAGACTAGAGCAAATAGTTTCCATTTTCTGTAATAGTGATAGTGTATACAACTTCTACCTGTAAATGTAAAATACAAACTTGAATTATCCAAACATCCGCCTGCAAGCCTCTCACAGCTGCAAAACCCCTGAAGGAGCCGAGGAAGAAACATGGCAATGGTTAGTGCAACATTTGAACCACTGGAAAAATAGTAATGGATTCTTATTAAATATATATATATATATGAGAGAGGTTTTTTCCAGTACATTGAAAATGTTAAGACAGTGGTGAGTCTTGAGACCACATCAGTTTGCTTTCTGTTACTGCTGTTTACATTATTGTTACATGAATTTGCCTGTCGCTATTTGAAGATTTGCCGCAGATATTTACAGAAAGAGTACGCTACAGTTTTACAGTTTTAGTTACCCTGGTGCCTACTTACAGCCTACCCTTGAGAACACTAATGCAAATAGAGAGTAATTGGGGAAATTCTGCACCCAAGGCTTACTTTTGGTTTACACATTAAAAATATCAGTATAATATATCCACTAGATTAAGTAAGAGTCCTCATTTCAGAGCTCAGATTTCACCATCCCTTTATAGCTTCCTCACTTTGTAATCGATAACCAGTGAGCTTCATGCATCCCAATTTACAGGGACAAAAGTGTTCATCCCAAAGGCTTCTATGGGGTGAATTCATCCCACTCCTCTCCCTCACCTCTGGTATTAGTAGCTTTGCCTTCTATAAATTTGGTAAAACCAATGCTCTGGCTGATGCCTGCTCCAGGTTAGAATTAAAAATGCCTCATATAGGGCATCTTTGGAGTAGCCTGTCCTTGTCTGCTGTGTGCACTTGCTATGGCTGGAGGGCCACCACTCGAGAGGCGTGCACTGGCCTTCTCTGGCTGCTTCAGAGCTGGCTTTGCTAGGCAGGCCACCAGCTAAGCTGATGTTCTTCACACACTGAAGAGCCATTTTGGCTTAGGTGCTTGGACCTCACCCTTCCAGCCAGAATTATGGAGCTCAGCCTGTTTGAAACTGTAGTTGTTTGGGAAATAGCAGGAGTTAAGCTTCAGCATGTCTGTGGGGCAGTGCTGCTGCAGGGAAGGGGAAAGCCACGAAGGGTCTGTGTGGGGCGGGCAGCCATGCCGCAGTCACTCCCAGGCAGGATGGCTGGGGAGCCTGACTTAACACAGGCCTGGCTTTTGTGAGCGCCTCAGACAGGCAGGCTTTTATTTGCATGAAAATAGACTTTAGGAAGCCATTAAAATGTAACGAAATGTATTTAATGCTCTAGGGTGTACCCAGCTTCTATCAGCCTCCTTATTAGACCTTTCTTTCCCTACATTTTTCTCCCCCTCCCCTCCCTTGGCATGGCTCCGCCGCACAAACGGTCCATATGGAAAACAGTGCAGCCTGGAAACACCTAGCTCTCTCTCTCCGTCCCCTTTTGCTTTTGGCTTTTGCAGCTGCTGTTTTCTCAGTGTTGTCTCGGGGCAGTTTCCTGTTGCCATAGCTGATAGCCTGCCAGCGCCTGCCTGGGCCTTTCAAGTGTCAACACCGCGAAGTTTGCTGCGATGGCCAAACGCTTGTTAATGAGATATAGCAGCTGGGTAGGGGTGAACCACTGAGATGTATAAAGGCATGCCGCTGGTGCAGGAAGCGATGCCTTTTGAATCTTTTCAGCACTCTGAAAGCATTCAAATCAAAGGGGCTATGTTGTATTCATTAATAAACCGAAGTTCCCATGCAACTGTGTTAAAGCCAGAAGTTTAACTTTGCAGCGGACAGGTGAATTTTTCAGCAGTGTTTTACACCAGAAGACAAAGGGCAAGAAAACAAGAGTTTATGTACTGCCAAAGGCATTACTTCCCTATCTAGCGGCCAGACAGAATTGTTAAACCGAGCTAGGTATTTGCCATTTCCTGACAATAAAAGCTTCTTTTTATCCTCTCTTTTTAATGCTTCGGAGCTCACAGCAGCCTGCTGGATCTCTATCTCACACTTTTTCTTCTTTTTCTTTTTTTTGTGAACCATGATTAAAGGCTGAATTTTATTTTTTTAAAAGACTTTTTTTTTTTTTTAAAGCCGAAGAGCTTAAAGACAGGATTAATGACCAAGGCTGCTTTCATTCAGCGGGAGCAGTCCATGCAATATGCACTCTGCATATGTTCTGCTATGGCAGAACACAGGAGCACCCAACAGCTGGGCACAACAGGCAGAAGGAAAAAAAAGACAGCAAAAGAAGCTAACATACAGTGCAAAGTTTTAAAGGTACCATGAGCCAAAGAGCGTCTTTAAGATCTTGAAGACTTTACTAGCATTTAAATTTAATTGGGTTTGGAGGGCTTTTCCCTTCCTTTTCTTGCTCTCTCTTTTCATTATTTTTTTTCTTTTTCTTTCTCTTTTTTTTTTTTTTTTTTAGCAGAGGAGCAGCTGTGGAAAAGATTGAATGCTAGGAAAACATGTTTAAAACTGAAACAACCATAGTAATAATAGTGACAAAATTGCTTTGGAAAAGTTAAACAAAAGAAGTGTTAGAAACAGGAAAGGGCCATATGGCTCCACACACCAGCCATTTTCTGGTTTATCTTAATTGTTTCCCTCACTTCTCTGCAAATGAATACAAGTGTCTCAGACTCATTTATATGCTTTCATTTCCCTTTCACAGTAACTTGTTCCAAGGTAATTTAAGCCAAGCCACTTAAGTGATATTTAGCTATTTGACTGTTTAGAGAACAGCAGTTTAGCTATATTCATCAGCTCACTGCAGCTTCTGTACTTGTTTTCAGAATTTAGTTAATCCAGTCAACTACCTACAAAATGGCCTTCTTTGGTGGAAAGTAAGTCATGCAGGCCCTGACCCAGAACCAGGAGGATCAAGAGGGCTTGTGGCATGCAGTTGAACAGATTTTGGTTCTGGCATGTTCTTCCATCTTAAAATTTAATTCTAGTAAAATTTAAAGCTTTTTGACTTTTCTTTATTTTTTCCCTATTGATGTGTACAGTTTTTTCTATTTTCTGTAAAATTTTTCATTTTGTGATAATCATAATTCACATTATTGCAATTGAGATGACAGATGAAACTTCTCTGTAATACTTCTCAAACATTTTTGACCAGTTTGTCCCAAAAGGAATTTATATATATGTATCCTTTAAGTCTGTGTAGTACTGAGGCTTAAGAATAATTTGATAGGTGAAAAACTACCGAACAGAAGATTTCAAATCATGCTATCTCTACTTTGAGCCAGGCAGCAATTATTTTGCCTTTGAGATATACAGTTAGAGCTTGAGTTTAGCTGTTCTGAACACCATGCTGTCTCTCTGGCTGTGTGGATGTGACTGCAGAGCATGTGGAAAGGGACTGCGGGAAAGCACATTGAGATGTCTGGAGATGGCTGTGATGCAAGAAGGACCCCAAGTCAGGAAGGAAAAAGAGTCAAAACAAAACACTTCCTATTAACAATAACATCAAGTGAAACCATGGCAAGCTGTTAAGCCTTTAAATAAACATACCATGACAAGCTGAAGCATAAGCTTCAACCAGCTTGTTAGAACACAGTCCTCTACCATGACAGAAGTTAAAATGTTCTGCATTCACAAAGCTTGTGCCAAGACACAAGCCACATCTTGGCTACTCCGGCTACTCAGAGTAAGCAGCAGATTGTGGGGGAATTAATGGAGGGAGACAGCGCTTTTCTCATCTTTGGGCTCTTTTCAGCCGCAGAAAATGCTGACTTGTAGAATCTGCTCAGAAGACTCTTGTTCAGACAGAAGCCAGTAAATTCGCTCATTCTTACAAAAGATAATGAATGATTAATAAGTGAGTCAATTCAGTGAATGTCTGGCCTATGCTCCTCTCCATATGTCTTCAGGAAGATAATTGCAAGAGCAGAGACACAGAAAAGAGGGACAGCCATCTGTTGAATGAAAGTACGGATAATTTTTTTTTAAATAATTTCAGTACTTTATTCACTTAACCTAGAAGAGGGGAAAAAATGTGGGGGATGGGGGGAACTTCCATATCAGTGACTTTTCTGTGTGCTTAAAATGAGGCAGGAATATACAGTATGTGCTTTCTTTTTCTACTGTAATAGCACCGCAGAAAGATAAGCAGTAAGCTTTCTAGAATACTTGATAGCAAACTCATGCCTTCAGAATGACATTTAGATGAAAGGAGCAAGAAGAGAAACAAAAGCATTCCAAGTTTTTTATGTTTTTTAGATATTCAGAATACTGTCAAAATTTTAACTCACGCTCCCCTTGAAAAACAGAGGAAAGGTTAATATTTATAAATGCTGATATTGCCATAGAGAAATAGTTTGTTCATTGCAAATGTAGGGGAAGTGTAAATTCATCTTTGAGATGACTCCAATAAAAAGGGGAAAACATTTTATGGGTAATGTCCTTTGTAGTCGCTCACATTTGCTACACAGTGTAACGAATTACATATATAAGAAAATGTGAGGGGAGAGAACCCTAGAACTGCTGTCTAATCTTACCATGGAACATTGTTGTGCTTTCTGATCAGGTTCATGACATGGCTCTTCCTCTCATTGCAATTTATTTGATTATTTTCTAAGCCTAGTTTTATCATAAAATCCCCAAATCATTACTTCTTTTTCCATGTTAAATACAGTCAGCATTTGTTCTTTTGATTATACTTGGCTTGTATTGTTATATCAGCATGTGTTTTGAAGTCCAAATACATTGTAATTTACTTTGGATGTGTGAGATTTACTAAATCACAGACAGCCTGTGACATATTCCTTCCTTGCTTATGTTAGCCTCAATCCTTTTCTCAGCTTCCCCTTTCTAAACTTAACTTTACAGATTAATTCTGATGCCTCTTCCTCACCTCTTAGAGGTTCTGTGGTATTTCTTCTAACTCTAGGCACATAAAAAGACCACTGCTAAATGCCAGCTCCTGAGCCCAAGGAAGCACATCTCTTCCACAGGTTTGTTCCTGATGCATTAATGAAAAAGCCAGATATTCACTATCTTTTCATTCTCAGAAACTATAGTTATATCTCCTTTTCAGAGAAATACAGATCAGAGCCATGAGGGTCTTCAACTCTCCTGTTTTTCCAAAAGAAACACTTCTACACTCCTACAAGCCTATAGTCCTCATCTTCCATCAAGGATTTAGACTCTGCATGTTCGCTCTTAAAACAGGCATTTGGGGCATTTCCTTAGCAAAACAGTACAATTCCTTTTGTAACCCTTTCTCAGAGATTATCTGCAATAAACTGTACGGATTACAGAGAGAAATGCTGGAGGTGATTCGGACATTGTTAGATTTGCCAAACTGTCAGGGTGAACAGAAACCTCTGAAGTTTCCTATCCTCATGCAGTGACCCGTAGCTAATCTGCATGACAATGTGTTATGTAATTGCAGGAAGCCACTGCACCATCATTCAGGAACAGGAAGCTTGGGAACTGTTTACAGCCACTGCTATGGTGACAAAATCTGTCATTACCTTGTGCACTGTTTCTTCTGACACATAGGTGGAATGCAAAGTCTTATCACTCAGCTTTATAGGGAAGATCTGATGAAGCAAAAGAATAACATGGGAAGAGGAAAAAAAGAGCCAGGGCTTGGTTGATTGCTGTCATGATTACATTATACAGGTTGAAAGACAGTTTCGGCAGCTGCTTATTGTGCATGGGAAGACAGAATTGTTTGACATCAGTTAGGCTTCAGTTAAGTTTACTGTTCCTTATCTCTTGTTTAATGTAGTACTTCAAAGGAGTACTTGCTTCTTGTCCCTTGACTCAAGTGGGCACAGCAATGGGATGCCATGTGGGAGATACTGGCTTGAGAGCATTCATGTGCTCCTAGCCCTTAGGACAAGAGGCAGGCAATTCTGCCAGTTATTTTTTCTGCTAATTTCAACTAACTCAATAATTTGTATGGAGTACTTTCAGAAAACAAAATTCTACCCACATACTAAATATGACTAATGATCAAAGAAATAAATTGCAGGCTCCAGTAGCTGTATTTTGGACTTATTTGAAGCCAGTTGGGTCTTTCAGTATTCATGTTCACATTCCAGAAGAATAAAAACAAAGAGAAGACTGTTTGGAACAGAAACGTACAATCTCCAGGGCAAGGGGTTAAAATCAAACACAGCTTGATAGGTAGCAACGGTCAAGCTAAAGAAGCTGCCTGTAGTTCAAATATATGTGAGCTATTACACTCTGAGAAATTTCCAAAATCAGGGTAGTTCCTGCTATGAACTAACCTTTTAATCTGCTTTTGAAAATCCGATACTGCTGTCTTTTGATGTGTATCTCAAGTAGGCAACAGTCAGGTCACCAAATGTAATAAACTCAAAGGATATTATTAACCAAATGCAGATAGACAAGCACCTTCAGATTTAGAAATTAGAATTTCTTTTATAAAAGAGCATTGTTAACTCCGTGATAATACAGTGATGGCCACACTAATCTTGTCTTAGAAAAGTAATTGGACACCAAGGAAGTTATCAAAACTGAATGTACTGTTTATAGAGATTAAAAAGTATACTAACGACTATTACTGGAACTGACTGAGTTACTGATTCTTTGAGTATCCAACCCCAAACACTCTCAAAATAAATTTAACAAATATGGTTGGAAATCACAAAATGTTTCAATAGCTCAAATCAGGGGATGGAGGGCAGTTTCTCTTTTAAATATAGCAGCTCAGATTTTCACTAAGCTGTAGTGCTCTTCTGAGATTACAGTTTGACCTCGGTATAATTTGAGCCACAGAGAGCTAGTGTATTTGATTTGATGGAATGCTGAACTACAATTATTGTCATTTGTATCAGACTACTGAGGTTGTGGAGCATTGTTCTGTGATCCATTGTTCTGTGATCAGCCATATAGTAGAAAACAACTTTAGCCTCTATTTATAGTAACCTAACTGCTTATAGTAGAATTTAAGAAAGATAAGCAATCTTATGAACAGTTAATCAAGGTCAGGAACAAACACCATAAAAACAATTTGTCTGACTTAAAAAAAAAGAATCTACAAAAGTACATGTCTAAGTTTGATGGACTTTTTATATGCTCATTTTTTAGTCAACAGAGAAAACTGGACTAGACAAGTTTCATTGCTACTGGCACGTACCAGAGCAAGCTCTCTTTGGTCCCAATACTGCTGTAAGGTATAGACTTCTGTACAGTTTAATTACTCACATCTATGATACTAGGGTTCTGAGAGGGCTTGCTCACCACACAGGATGGCATTTTTATAGCAACCACACTGTTTTTGATGACCACAGTCCCTCTGATAATTGTAAACTTGCAGTACATAACAGAATAGGAGACCTTATGGCAGTTATGGATTTTAGTAGCCAGAATACTGTTACTTTGAAGGAACACCTTACTGCCCTTAGTACTACTGCAATCTTAAGGACTCTTGTGGAGGAGGGCACTACTCATTTTGAGAAAAAGTATCTGATCTGGCCCCAAATAAGTAACTATTCAAAAAGCAAGAGAGCTCTTCTATTTAATCAAACACTTTTTCTACCAAATAGGAGGAATAGAAGGAGAGAGGAAGAAGGGGAGTGAGAATATACCTAAGAACATGTTCTAGTGGTTTCAGTCCTTGATTTAAGTCAATGTCTCCCATGTCCTTGAAAATACCTTTGGCATCCAGTCACTTGATTTTAAGTACACATCTTTGAGCTGCCTGTACAATTCACTCATGTTTTTTCTCACTACAAAGACGACAAAGAAAGAGAAGGATAGAGAAACTATATTTCAAAAGTTTAGTATATGTTATAATCACTCACACTTTCCAACTGTTCAAGATCACCCTTTATTAAATGAATGTTTCACTTTCAAGTACATGACTATCTGAAATATTTCAAGGGTTCTTCTTTTAATTTCTAAAAACTATATGTTGCTGCCACCATTGGACTACTATTTAGAAGGGAAGTGAAATGGACATTTTCTGGCCTCAGATACCATGTTGTTTCACTGACAGACATATAGATAGGTATATATTAAGTAAAAGAATTCTCATGCCTTGTTATTACCATAATCAATTGATGAAGAAATTTAAGAAATGTTAGACCAAATTTTTCAGTTGTCTTTTTAGCTTGTAAACAAAGTAGAAGACCAATTCTTTAACATATGTTTTGTAGTTTAACAAGGCATTACAAACAAGTTAGCTACAGTTTATAGTAGGTGGAGTTATTTGCTTACTGAAGAGCAACTAGAAACCAGTTAGTGTTCTGCTACCAAATGAGACTCAGCTGATTTTCAAACTGCTCCTCAGGTGAATTTATGAGGCATCAGAAAGCCCTGCTACCTCAAACATAATGTCTCAGATATACCACAGGAAAATGACAATTTTTAAAAGACAATACAGCACAGTAGACCATCAGTATTTTCCAAAAGTAATTCTTAATTTTTTGTCTTACAAATTTTGTAGAGAAATGTCCTTTCTTCCTTATTACTATTACAACTACTATGAAAAATACTATCAAGAAAAGTGCCTATTTCACTTCTAAGTCAAGTAATTCAAATCAAATCTCTGGCTAGGCTTTCATTTTGGGGTCAAATTCTGTGTGCAGGTGGTTCTCATTGAGTTCAATATGATCCCAAAGAATGCATAAGAAGACTGAATTTGGCCTCTATCATCTAGCCTAAGCATACGATGTGGTTCTGTCTTTCTTTGTGCTGTATTGAAAAGAGATACTATACCTCTTTAGTTTATTAGTCTGCTTATTATCAGTCTCGGGGAAAGAAAAGATGGTTAAATTTAGATTTCTACAGAATGTTTTGATTTAAGTAAAAGAATTCAGTTACCACCACTTTGGAACATCCTTCTGGTGTCACAAGTAAGCAGTAAGTAGATTCAAAAAAGCTGTGCACGTACACTTAATTGATTGAAGCAGAGAACAAAGAGAATGCCAGTCTTCTAGGTTCAGATGAGGATCAGGTGGTTTCAAGCTGAAAAGAAGCAGGAGCCTTTTGTTGTTGTTGTTTTAAGCAAAAATTCTGGGAACCTCTGCAGCTCCAGACGTTCTGCACTGCTCTAAAATGCAGGAGGGAAAAAAGATTCTACAAAATATTTGTTACACAATTTTTATTAGTCATTCACACTTTGGTGTTTAAAATTTACCGTCTTTGAACAGATTTTCTCAAAAAAAATGTTCTTATTTAGCATTAGGCAAATGTTAACTCGAGCAGTGCAGTAATATCAGTCCATTCCACTTGTATAGGTCTTGTCTTTGCAATGCTTCAACAGGAAAATCTCCCCGTACCTTCAGAAATTACTTACCAATTATTCTAATCCCACAGGAAAAAAAAAAAATCATATGGTAATACAGTGAAAAAAAAAAAGTAAAAATGGCAGTACTCTTAGCAAATTGTAACTCTGGGAAGATTAGCACTAGCAGCTGAGGATTCCTCTCTTATTCCTGTCTGAAGACTTGGCAGCTTATGCTGCTCCCTTGATTGAATCTCTCCCTTAATACTTACGCCCTGATGGTTTAGAAAATTCCGTTTTGCTCACACCCCTCACTTAAGGGGCTTATGCAGATGGAAAACTAGTATTGCATGGTGTTTGGTTTCTGATAACTCTCTGTGGCTAATATGGAATTATTCTGCCTACCTTAGAAGACACACTGAACAAGGAGCTCAAGAGCAATCGGAGTCCTCTGAAGCGTTGTAAACTTTGGAGTTTTTTGCTCCAACATTTCAGTTCATGAGTGCAATTCTACCCTATAACATACTCAAAAACACTGAACCAAAAAGTGACTAAGTTTCAACCAGCAGAGGTTCTTCACTGTGAATCGAATTTGGCAAATTTTGACTGGCACAAAAAATAAAAAATAAAAAGAAATACATTCCAAACTATCAGACTGGATCATTCGAGTCTTTCTGAAACAAGCTGATGAAAAACACCTACATTTATTAAGGAGTTTTGAAACAGTTCACAGATCAGAGGTGACATATGTCTTATTGGTTAGAATAATCTTACCCAGTGTAGGTAGACAATGTTCAAATCTTCTCTTTACCTCATTCAGTATGTGAACTTAAAATGTTTTCTTAGATGTTTCAGGGCACATAATCAGCCTAGCAAACAAACAAGCTGTTATGTGGAAACTGTTCTGCTTTGCATGCCACAGGAGAGCCCCCATTCAACTTGGCCTTAAACACCTCCAGGGATAAGGCATCCACAACATCACTGGGCAACCTGTTCCAGCACCTCACAGCTCTCTCAGTAAAAAAATTCCCCCTGACATCTAAGCTAAATCTTTCCTCCTGTACTTTAGAACCAGTCCCTCTTGTCCTATCACTATCTACCTGTGTAAAAAGTTGATTTCCCTCATGTTTATAAACTCTCTTCAAATCTTGTAAGGCTACAGTGAGGTCTCCCCTCTCCCTTCCAGGCTGAACAAACCCAGTTCCTTCAGCCCATCTTCATAGGAGAGGTGCTCCAGTCCTTGGTTCATCTTTGTGGCCCTCCTCTGGACCTTCTCCAAAAAGCTCCACATCTTTCCTGTGTTGGGAGTCTCAGACTGGGATGCAGTACTCCAAATGGGGCCTCACGAAGGCAGAATCGAGGGGGAAAATCACATCCCTCATCCTTCTGGACACCCCTTTTTCAACAGAGCCCAGCATCCAATTGTTCTGTTATATCTTTTCCTTCTATGAATGGAATCAAAATAGTTGCCCCATTATTCCACTGAGTTAATAACTGAGAACAGTAAAATGCATCCTAACTGAAGTGATCAGCTTTGAAAGATTATTTTGGCTTTGGACTACACTATTATACCTCATAAGGAGCTAAATAATTTAATCACTGAAGAATAAAGTTTATAATAAAGTAGGCTATATATAGCAAAAATCTATTTTTGAATGAGAAACACTGTCTGTTCCGTGACAAGGATTATCTTTGGCTGATACTGTCTGGTTTGTGTAAAATAAATCAGAGATCACAGCATGCATATTTAAAGACATCAAATTCCCTCTTTTGTTAATATTAATGTCATTATCAGGTTCCTTATGCATTTGACATAGGTTCATTTTTTTTTTTTTAAAAAGTTGCATCTAAGTGTTCCTGTGTGGAAAATGTAGAGAAAGAAATATTTCTTCCTCTCATTTATTTATTATATCACAATTTCTCTTGCTGTCTTCTGTCTGCTTTAACTGCCAAACTGTCTGATATTTTATATATTTTCCATTCTTAGTTTAAAAAAAAAGTTTCTCAGCTGTTCGAAGTTACATTGTCCACTCCCCAAGCTCAGTACAGCTCTCTGAAATGCTCCATAGAGTATTGTTAGACCACGGTCAGTTCAACAGCTCCAGTTTTTGATATGTCACTATAGGTGTAGGTTCCTTAAACACACATTTAGCTATGGAGAGAAGTATTTTACTTTGATGACTGGAAATCTTCAGGAATTTTAGTGTATTTCAGTGTAAATTCAGATGAAATTATGCATAAAATCTGGAAACATGACCCTTTCTAAAAGATTTTCTGATCTGCGATTAAAGCATGCAAGCAGAAAACACAGGCTACAATATACATTTACTTTTTGTTGCCTACAGCTATGAGAACTCCTTTGCAATGCCTCAGTTCCTATGACACATGGCAGAACTCTAAGCTGTTTCTTTACATGGTGGAAAATGAGGCCCAGACTCTTAGAAGTACTGAGCTCTTCACACCTGAATAGCTTTCAGAATTTAAGCCAAGGGAAGATTCAGGTAATGCTTTTGTAGGGATTTTTGAAATAGCTTCATGAGCAGCTCCTACTGAAACTGAAAGAATCTAAATGCGTAGAAGGAATCAGGTCATTCTTCCACATCTCCAAAGACCTCAGCTCTTCCCCTAACACATACCTCTTCCTCAACAGTAAGTTACTGATGAAGTAGAGACCCAGTATAAACTTCTCTGTGTACCTTGTATGTGAAGCTGGTATAGGAGTATCCGGAGGGCACTCACAGCTCAGGGACTGGGCAGACCACTCATACAGGGGTGCCATTGGTAGGGTAAGAGCTGTTCAAGACCATTTACTTAACTGAGAGTGACTTAACCCATCAAAACGTTGAGTTGCATTTTGCAGATGTTTCTTCTCTTCAGAGACTATGTAGAGAGCCTGGAGGAACTGCGCTCCCAATTTAAAGCATTTTATTATTATTATTTCAACCAAGAACAATTATATATATCTTTTTTAAAGCAGAATAATTGTAAATGAATATTTAACAAAGAAAAGAGGATGTGGTAACTTTCAGCAGAGGTGTTAGAAAAGCAGGTATATCATAGAGTCATAGAATCTTTAAAAGGCTGTCAACTCATCCTCACCATGCTTACTAAATTAAATCTCTTAGTGCCATGTTTTCCACTTTTTTTGAACACCTCCAGGGATACTGACTCCACCACCTCCCTGGGCAGCCTGTTCCAGTGCTTCACCACTCTTTCAGAGAATAATTTTTTCCTGATATCCAGCCTGAACCTCCCCAGCTACAAGTTGGGGCCATTAGCTCTTGTCTTATTTATAGTTTCCTTGGAGAAGAGGCCAACTCCCACCTTGCTATAACCTCCTTTCAGGGAGTTGTAGACTGCGATATGGTCTCTTCCAAGCCTCTACTTCTCCGAATGCTAACCACTAATCCTACATCAGCTGCTGAAAGCTTTTTCTTTGACAATATTACAGAGCATTGTAAATAATTAGGATTTGTGTAACACAGCACTTTAGAAAAAGGCCGTATTCATGGCCATCAGGTGCTTGAAGCTAAACCACGTCTCAGTTCCCAACTTTTTTCTATCCACAACTCCATGTTAGAAAGAAAAACGCAGACACACATATGCACGCACACAAAAAGCCTGAGGAGATTGATTTTCACTTATTGGCATAATCAGGATTCATAACAGTCCCATACTAAAATTAAATGCAGTAATTAATCTTCCTGTTAGATTATTCATGCAGTATCTGCTTTTGCTCCATACTGTAAGAAGGAATTCATTTACTGGAATGGTTTTTAGGTCCCATTATTTATGTATATTTTGTCCAGCATTAATTAAGATTTTGAAAAACCTTCTCCAGTGTTGTCAGTGGAAAAAAAAAATAAAAAAGAAATCAAAACTCTTAGTAAAAGGGCTAAAAATATACTGCATTTTCTCTAGGCTACAATACTTTTTCACCATTTTAATATCGAGGATACTGAAATTTTGTTTGTAGAAAGAGAAATCTGGTGCTTCTATTTTAAGTGTAAAAGTCATAAACATTTGCGTATTATCAGATGTTTCTTCTTATAGACTGGAAAGAAACTTTGCAGTCTATTTGATGATCTTTCTGAGAATAAGTGTACTGACAAAATCTCACCTCCATTACACACCAGAAAAGCACTGCTGACCTGTCCATTAGGATCAAGACTTGGAGAGCAGTTTGGGACATCTGGTAGACAAAATATTTAAGTCACAGAAATGGCCCGCAATATCAGTTCTAATTTTTCCCTTTTTCCCCTTCTCTGGTTAAAGAGGAGGATTTCTTTTGCTAAGAAAATGCCAAGGTCCTCAGCTGGTCATTGAGAACTTCATAAAATTCTCATAGCCCTGGAGCATGTCATTTATGCTACGTGCCCACAGATACACACTGAAATTGTTCAGTGAGAAGTGGGTCAAGCCAGTTTTGTTTCTCTGTGGGTTCCCATCCCACACATTTCCCCTTATTTTTGGTCAGCAAAGCAGCAACATGTGCTGTCCTGCACTCATCAGTGTGTGTGGACTGGTAATCTGCAAAGCCTTCAGATGCCACAGAGCTAAATTATAATGGATTTTCCCTTGGTACCATCCCTTATCTGGGTCTCTCTTGTCACTGCAGCGTTCAATTTCTGCAAGATGTGTAGCTAGGGTTTCTGAGACTTCCTGCTTGTTAATTTGGGTTGTCACACAGTGACTTGTTCAAAAGTTATTACAGAACAGGACTGAGCAAGACACAGAGACATGGACCTCACCATGTGATGACCTAAGCCTTAAATCTTGCAGAAATGAAGCTAAACTCAAACATACATATCTGATTCTGAGAAAATGGTGAGGGAGATAACTACATTTAAATGCACAGATTATGAAAACATCTGGAAAGCTGTTCTAACAGAAAAACAGAGCACTTCTTTAGGCATCTAGTTTATGTGGCACTGTTTTAGACATCTTGAAGTTTAAACAAGGCAGTCTTGTCATTGCTCTTTTCAGTAAGATCAAAGTGTAGCATGCGTTAAGCACAGATTCAAGCAGTTCAGGATCCTAATTAAAGCTAATAGTAGCCTTACTCAAGGAAGTTGTTTCCTGCTAAAGCGTGCTGTCCGGTTTTACTATCTGTCTTGTGGCTGCATGAGATTCAAACCAACTTGAGAAGTGTGAAGCATGCTTTGGAGCATTATCAAATGATGTGAAATGATAAACCCATGAAACTGATAATGCCATGAAAAACCACAAATACTTTGTTATCCAAGGAGTTAAAGTTAGTAATGAATCCTAAGAAGGATTTTACTCTTTGACACTTCTGGAAAAAGAAACTCAGATTTTTATAGAAACAATAAAATAGTGTTATGAAGAAGTTTGTTTGTATGTTCTTGGACCAAGCTTTGCATCACCGAAACAAAAAGTCTTTTAAAAGCAAACTGAAGTGTTTATATGGATAAAACAGGAAAACTTTGGTCTGTGGCCATTCTTTCATGGCAAAGCTGCTGTACTGGTAATAGCAGCATAGCAAATTTGGTGGGGGGCAGTTTTTGAATTTCTGATACCAGTTTAGAAAAGACAGCCTAAAGCATGGAAGAAAGGCCCAATGCTGCAGAATACCTGCTAGTCCATAAGCATCGGTTCCCATTTCTTCCACTCAAGTGTCTAAATGTTATGTAACAGGAGAAGGGAATGTTCCTCTCTTTTGGCAGTGGACACTGAATCCAGCAATTCGTCTTGATGGGACTGAGCAGAGCATATGAAACCAAATGAGTTATTACGGCCTGTGGTTTCAGGAACTGGTTTAAAGATAGCTTCAAAATTATCAAAATTTACATAAAGAAAGACATCTGACTATGGCCATGAAATACTTCTACCAAGTTTGGAAAGCAGAACTCAAGCTATGAATGGTCTGTGTCATAAATCAATTTTTTGGCTGCACGAACAGGCCAGCGAAGAAAGAACATTGAATAAGCAAAGGTTTTAATATTCTGACAATTATAAACAGTCCTTTGTTTTTCTTTTTCTCTTACATGCACATGGGTGTGGGCCGGGGAAGCCATATATTCATAAAACATCTGGTGCTCAGCTTGTTGTTATAATCTATCAGTCTTTTTATTTTATTTTTCCAACACTGAACAGAAAAAAATAAAAAAAATAAGGACTCAGACCTCTTAATTAAGGAACCAAAGCCTCCTCCTTCTGGGTACAAACCAGAGCTGGCTTGCAGCTTACTGTTTGCAAGATTTGTATTAGGGGAGGGAAGTCCTCATGGTTGGAAAGAACAGTTTCTTGGGTTTTAGTGCCTTATGGTAAAAGCTGTGGAACTGATGGTAGATAGTTTCCAGAGCAATTGTTTACTCACAGGACAGAGAATGGTATTGCACGAAGAATGAGTCAGCACTCAGTCTGTCCTGTGCGCACTTACATTCATTATCCCAATTTAGAGGAAAGCGACACTCTAGCTTTAAGTCCCTACATTTATGGATGTAGTAGTAACACTGAAGTGGGCCTCAGCTTCCACAGGACTGCAACACTTTCAACAAGTGTTGAGAAGCCTGACAAAGCTGGGGATCCAAATTCTCACCAATCATTGAGCAGTAGCACCGAGAAATACTACAGAGTGCAGAAATACTACCAGGTAACACAAGTATATTGCAGTGCACCAAAGCAACAGAGGCAAGGGTTGAGGCCCAGATTCACATGAGGCATGATGCTGTTGCCTAATACATTTTTCCCATTTGAGGCAGACAGTGCTAACCAGATCACCTGCACAGGGCTAGAAGAAATACACAGAATCCCTACACAGGTGACCTGATCATCTCTGGAGCATCAGAAGGAACCTGATAGGAGACACTTGGGCATCTCGGATGATGCCAGATACTATTTATTCTTAGGTAACCAAATCTCTGCCTTTCATGGACAGAGGACGAATCTTAGCAGACACTTACCTGTTTAGACGGTGTATGAATCTGAGGGTGAACCACGGCCACTGTGATTTCAGTGCTCTCTGAACTTTACTGACATTTTTTTTGACATGGAACTTCTCTCTCTAAGTAACTAAGTGAACTGCAAGGAAACATCAGTTGATGTTATAGATGTACAAGGTGATTTGCAAACATTTTTGTATTTGTGTAAATAGGATGTAGCACACATTTTCCCATGTTAAATAAAGCTTTGAAAAGCCAAAATTCCTCTGAGTTCTTTCATCTCCCTTTGATTTCTTTTTCCCAAGGTTTGTCTCTCATAATCATATTAAAACACCACAAGCAAGAGAGTAAGATAACCCTCTGATGAAATGACTAGCCACATAAGCGTCCTCACTCTGCAGGAAACCTCATCATGACTTTGCCTACGCATTAATGAAAAAATCTTGTGTTTTGTAAATAACCTCTGCAAAGTCTGGTGGAAAAGTGCTTTCTTCCTTGTTTCATCAATAAAGTTACTATGTGACTTTTAAAAAATTCCACTGCACTAGGAAAACTTCTGTTTCCTTTTATGTCCAGATTTAGCAAGTTTTTCAAAGCCCTTCTTATTAAGAAAAGTTGTGGCTGGAAACATGGATAAGTAGCTACAACGATTCCAGAAGCTATAAATATTCAGGTTATGATATTCGAGAAATTATCCTCTCTGAGGTGGGCTTTATTGTCTCCTAGGGCCCACCTGCAGCTAGGTAAGGGCCTCCCAAAGTGAAGTGGATGGCCCTAAATGATCATAGTGGTTTTTAAAAAATAAACACAAAATTAGTTTCACACCTACTTAGACAGTTTAGAATTTTAATGTGCAAAGTCTGCCAGGGCTTTGCAGTGAAATAAGGCCATGCATTCAAGCTCCCTAAAGCCAATCAGAAAGCAAGGTTGAGTACTACCCATTTCGCAATTAGGAATCACTGCCCAGTTCTAGACCATATTATTAATGAACAAACTGTTGCTTTGATCACATTTTAACATTTATAGGCTCACAAAAAGTAACCGTGTTAAAAAAGAACTGTTTTAGCCTGGGAACACCAAGAAGAACTGAGATCTGTTTTGTGTCATTGTCTGCAGGCACTCTAGCTCATAGAGGACTTTTCCTTGATTTTTCTGCGCATGACTCCTCCTCTCCCTCCTTTCTGCTGAGAGTCTCCCTCTGGTTATATTTTGATACGTTTATAGTTTTGTTTGTGACTTCGTGATGTCTGGTAGCTTTGGCCCAGGTCAAAACCTTATGTCTGGAGTCACTAGCCACAAGACAGTTTGGCCCCATCTCCTGAGATGGGCTCTGACCACCTCAGAGCCCAGCAGCAGACAGCAGCCCAAGCACTGCCTCTTGCATCGCGTGTGCAGTCAGCTTGCACGGCCTGCATTTGTGTTGGATTTATTCCACATCTGCCAGACAGCTCTTACGCACATTACCAATTTGGAAATGCTCTAGGTATGACTGAGCTTTACTCATATCCGTCGTTGGCTTGAGAGGAGGGATGGATAAAGGTATGTTTCACTGTTTTATGTCAGCGTTTCTTTATGTCATTAGACGCTGGGCAGTGCTTATTCTTACTGCAGCTCAGGTATTCTGATGGATTTTACTCTGCCACCTCTACTGCACATGCATTGCAGTGTGATGAAGCAGCCATGGGCCAGAAAGTTCTCCTTTCCTTCATACAGTTTCTGTGCAAATCTTCTGAAAACTATCATCCAGTTCATCTTCACCATTGAAAAACACTAGAAAAGAAAAGGGTTGTGGTGTTGCCAGGAGTCTGATTCATTATAGGTTCTTTAAATGCTTTTATTAGCACAGTTTTAAAATTCCCACTTTATATTTGAGGTGTATCTGAGTTCTAGTGCCAGGCTATCAAAAGTAAGCAAGCAAACAAGCCAAAATAAAACAAAACAAAACAACCCTAAACATTCAGGCCTTGTGCTTCCCTTTTTCTTACAGTGATTGAGTAGGAAACATAATGGAGAAGGACTTTTCTGGGAAAACAAAAGTGAACAATACCTGAAGGAAATCAAGCTCCACAGTCAGTTGCAGAGAGAGAAGAAAACATTTGTCATCATTCCAGCACGATTATAATTTAGCATTTTCAAAGAAATAGTGCTTGAAGATCCTAAACAGCAGGGCACTGTATCTGGCATTGTTTGGATTTGTGTGGGAGAACAGTTATTCATCCTGAAAAAGCCTCGTCAATTAACAGTGTTGTTTCAGTTGACTTTTTTTATTTGCTTACAGTGGTTTGTACGTCCCAAAAGATATTAGTTTTTGATAGCAGGATAGTTTTGTTTTTTATGAATGTATTTTGTGTTAGTAGGTTTCAGCCTGGTGAAGTTCCTGCTGAGAACCACATGCAAACAATACAACATTATGAATGCCTTCATAATTACAGTAATTAAAGAACTACAGTGCCCAAAGTGCACATTCCCTGTCAGACTTGAATGCTCCAGCTCCACTTGAGACGGTGTGGGACAAGTTTCTCAGGAAGGACTTCACCAGAGCCAGAGGTAAAATAGCTTAGGAAATAATAGTTATTCTGCTGCTGCCTGACACTTTGGCACCCTTCAGCCCATTCACTCCTGACTGTCTCATCTGATTCATAAGCACCAGTTAGCTCTTCTGTTTCCTTTTGAAATTAAGAAACTGGTTCCCTGTGACACCAGGGAGATGCTACTCAGGGATCACTCCCACCAGCCCTGCGTCGATGCCCACAGCCGTTCCACCAGTGTCACTGCCTTGGCTACAGTGACATGATTATTTTGCTTCAGCAGGAAGAAACATATTTTGCTGCATAAACACAGCCACTGAGAGCAAGTGTTTTCCTGAAATGCTTCCTCTCTTCTGTGCTTATGTGGTCCCAGCTACTTGCAGTTCATGAGCCTAAATTGGTTCCAAGATCTTTTTTGACAATGATGATAACAGCACATTTATATAACAGCCTATATCCATGTCTAGGGTGACTAATTTAGAGCACACGGTTCTAGGGCATATATGCCTACACTTCACAGCTATCTTCCTAAGTAAGCAACGCAATCCTGACTAATTATACATTTTTCCCTATCTTCAATGAAAAAGGCAGATTTACCCATAGAGGGATCCAGAAGAGCTATTAACAAAGAGCTATATGAATCTATCCCAGCTGAAATTCCTCTCACCTCCTCTTCTTCTGAGACACCACCTTCAGAAAGATGGGTACGTTTGCACAGTGATGTGGTTTTAAGAACATGTGCAAAATCAAGACTATTCATGATAAGACATATACGAAACCATCAGCTATTTCACCTTGTCAACCCACCTACAAAGAGCAGATTGAAATAACACATTAAAGTGTGGGCTGCTCTTTTTAGCTTGACTACACCAGCAATCGCATCATTGTTATTTCTGAAGGGGGCAAAACAGCATGAGCACTGGAAAGGAAACATTAAACTACTTTAGATGCTACGATTTTAATTACAGTCACTGGAATGCGGAAGAGGACAGAATAGGAAATACAAATACAAAGGGAGTATAAATAGCATTCCCCCTTAGGAGAGTATTATTTCTCTTACTCTGGATATAAAGCTGCTGTATTTTCCTAACTCCGTGCTTTGGAAAGCAGCCACCAAATTAAAAGAAAATGTGGTTTTGTAATGCAAAAATTATTTTCTTAATTTATAAATCTGGAGAATCCAATGCAATGATTAATTTAAAATGAAGGCTGGAGAAGGGTTTAGCGGATTCTAAATCTAAATGCTTTTTCAAAAGAAGAAGAAGAAGAAGAAGAAATAATTCTTTTCCAAAGAAAATGAATTCAAAATTTAAATTAACTGTGAATATTAGGAACCACTGTCCTTTCTTGTAGGTAGGTTGCTCTGGAAGTAATGCCTCCTATTTATTTTTGTGGAAACAACATCAGATACAAAGAGTGCAATAACACTGTTTGATAGAGCAAACTATCAACTACAAAACACTATTTTTCAACATAGTCACCAGCATTAGCAGTGCATTTTCACCAGTGAAAGAGCCTGTAT
Source organism: Odontophorus gujanensis (assembly GCA_013399175.1). NCBI lineage: Eukaryota > Metazoa > Chordata > Aves > Galliformes > Odontophoridae > Odontophorus > Odontophorus gujanensis. The sequence continues at coordinate 556,759 of VXAB01007379.1, read as the reverse complement.
GTCACACTTGTAAAAATCTGCACCAGCAGAGGTGATCCACTGTCACTGTTGCCACCACTGAAACACATCATGCACTGCCTCACTGTGCTCGCATTCACTGTTTGAATGTTAATGGGCACCATTTTTTTCACGTGGAGGAATTCATTGACACACCTTTGCTTCATACGCACTTCCATGTCAGATGCCATTCTGTCAGACTGCCCCTCCACTGCTATCTGTCAAATGGCAACAAAATGTAATGGAATACTGGTGGGAAGGTTCAACCTCTACTGCCATATCGCCAACATCTGTCTCTGAAGTTGTGGGTCAACATAATAAGACAGCAGGCATTACTTTCAGAGCAACCTTTGTACATTCATTCACAGTCTGGTTTACTCATTTTCAGATTCATCAGCTGAGTTTTCACTGGGTTAATTTGTACTGAAAGTGGTATCTCCTCATAATGCAAAATACTACTGGCTTTTGCTAAGGGTATCATAATTCCCCCAGTAATTGTATGAAGAATAAATTGAATTTGAAATAAGATCCTTAGAACAGATAATCAAATCCTGTGGTTGATGAATGTTATGACCAACAGTGTATGATGCAGTTGTCTCTGAATACATGCCTATTGTCGTTTAAGGAACCACAGGTGAAGGAAAGTTCACTCCATCCCACCAAACCCAGAACATGGAGATGCCCATTACCAGGTAATTGGTATTTACCATTACCATTACCATTGGCAGCAGAGGTGCCCAGAGGCATCTGTGAGGTGGGGCCAAGGCTTCCCCATACCAAAAACACCACCAGCTCCAGCTGCCTCCATTGGCACTGCTGCAGGGCACGGCTATGCCCAGCAGCTGTACTGCCAGCACCACGGGTAGAGTCCGTGTAGGAGAAGTGAGATAAGCATCTGACAGCCAGCGCACCATAGAAAATTAACTTAGAAGTCATTGGAAAACTATAAATGGAATCAGCTTGTGCTGCACTGGTTACTATGGTCACACTGGATACTATGCCAGAAGGTGGAGCAATCAGAAGTTGCACCAGTTTGGCCAAAAGAATAACCCAAAGTGTTTGGTACTTGTTTCACTCTGAAAATGTTCTGTAGTTTTAGGAAGAGAACATCATAACCTACTTTCCTCACTATATTGGAGCTTATCCTTCTTCTCATTAATTAGGCCCATTCATGAATGCGAAATAAATACAGGTGCCAAAATAGAGCTGTATTGCAATAAATATGATTTCCCTACTCAATCCTTGACTTATGTAAACAGTTACACACTTCCAGCAAGTACTGATGTTGGAGCCCCATCATTTCATGCTGTGAATGTAGTCTTCTACAATCAGGCAATCTAAATCTGGGGTAGGGTGAACTTGCTGTTGAGACTGTCTACTTTTCTCCATTGACTACAGGAGTTTTGTGCAGTAACACCCTTTACAGTTGCATCCCTGGCATTCAATCTGGGGTAAAGATTTTAGTTGCATCATGCCTGCAGGGAAGTGCATAGATAGGGCCTCAGAGATCAGGTAGGTCTCCATCATTACCCCACACAGTGGCACTCATAAGCTGCTGAAGTGAACAGTGGCGACCTACAACGCATCAGCTGATGGAAGGATCGAGTCACCGGGACAGGCAGAGGCTCTTGTCCACTTTTTCAGGCTCCCACTGAATTCCCAGAGCAGCAGGAGCCAAGAGTTCAGCCCTGCAGAGAAGGAATAGGGCAGTTGCAAGGCAGCAATTCCTCAGTGCCAAGAGCTAAGGAAGATTGCAGTCATTCTTACAGGCTGTCAGCAACTATGGTATTGGATTATCCAGGGTTTCCAGCTATTTCTCTCAGTGGTGTTAGTTTGAAGCCATATATGCTAACGTAGAAGTCATTTATAAGGCGGTGCTTCCAGTGTTAGCTTTCAAATGTTACGGGTTGCTGAAATTACAGAATGCACGAAGATTAATGAGCGCAATCCTACATAATTTCTCTTGAAAAAAACAAGCTGTCTGTAAAGATAAATGTCGTGTACCATCTAAGAGGTTACTTGTATGTTGTAACTGCAGCTCCTGCACCATATCTGAATACATGTTGGACATCCCTGGGACTGCCATTAAATTAAATGGTGTAGAGGTCTACGTAGGTATGGAGATGTCCAGTCCATACAGAATCAGCGGTAAGATGTGAATAAACCTGATCTTTATTTACAGTTTTTAACTTTCTTGCACTGATAATGCACACACAAATTGAAGCGCTGCATTCCTGATTTTTACCTTGCTTTGTAACTCCAGATTGAGCATTAATTTCTTCCATGGAGTCTGTGGACTTTTTCAATGGCAGTGCTGTTCCCTGTGAAGCATGAAGTGAATAGTTAATCATTAATTCTTCACGGTTCATATTTGCTGTCTGTTTTACTGCATATATTTTGATATAGCTCCTTAGAATAGACTTAATGCTGTCATTAGGAGTCACATGCTGGATCTTTATCTGAACTATTATCACAGTCCAGACATAGCATTACAACCTCCTTTTGTGAACCAAAGATATGGAGTTCAGAAAGGCTTAAAACTTTATAAATACTGTGTTTTTTATGGTAACGGAACAGCTGCAGTGGCAGACTGACACATACACACACACCCTGACTGAGTCTGCGTAGTTGCTGTAAACAGGTGCACCTAAAGGCTAAAGCTGTTATTTTTTTTTATCCATGACACTAATTTCATTGTCAAAGTCTAGCTTTACAACTGTGTGTGTTAGGATAACTTAAAGGAATCCAGACACATATGGTGAATGAAGTTCCTGGCCCTTGCAAAGGGGATGTATTTTTTTAATTGAAATTGCAGTTATCATAGTGCAGATAAAACAGCTGCAAAAAAAAAAAAATATATATATATATATATATATGTTACTGATGGAAATCATATGCCACGTGATTTGTGGAGACTTCCCTCAAAATAACCAAAATCACCACAAAATAGTTGGAATAATAGCACACAGTGTTCAAGGAAGCTCTATGTCTTTATTTTAAAATCTCAGACATAGTCAGGGGTCAGATTCATACGTACTTTGGAAGAACTAGTTCTCTCTGTGTTAAAGTGCACCAGTGGGAAGGCAGAGATATTTGAAAACTTCAGCCCAAGTGCTTTAGATCAGATCTCCAGGCCTGTGGCTAACCTACTCAGCCACACTAGAAACACTTTCCTTCTCCTCACTGTACACTAGTGTGCTTATTTCTTGGAAGAGAATCTCTAAGATCAGGATCAACAGTAAATAATTGCATTTGGCATTCCCATTTGCTTACACCTTCCATAGGGGATGCAGTGTATTTAGCTTACATTGGACAAGTCATTTCTCACACAAGTAAGTGGTTTTTTTTCTTCCTTCCATTCCAGCCACTTTTGGTGAGTCTGCCTAACAGGATATGATGCTCCAAAAAGGCCAAGGAAAATCTAAATAGGCTTCTATTTAGAAGAGTTTAAAAAAACCTTTTTTGGATCAGTGCAGTCTTTCATAGGCTAATAGCTCAGCTGAGTAGTGAGTGATAGGAGCCTGGGTGGAGTTCTGTGTTCAAGATCATCCAGTGCTGCTTCCAGTATCTCTGCACGATGTTGAAAACTGTGAAATATCCTCAGCCCACGGCTTTTAGAAAGGCAGTTTTCACTTGTCTCAAGTGGTAAAAGTCTTGGAAAGATCATAGAGATGAAGCCAATAAAGACATAGAGAATTGTCCTGTAGAAATTGATTTAGAATTAGATCATTTCTGAAAGTCTGCAAGCAATGAAAAATATTCAACCCAGGATTACGTCTCTGATTTAAAAATTGATGAGTTAGTTTAAAGGTTCTCTTTAAATCCCATTGGACTTCTTTTTGTAATTGTGTAGAAATTGAGTCTTGTCTTTTCAGGATTCGTATTTGCTCAGCCAGCCACTGAACCCAAAGTTTCCAAAGAGAGTTTTTGTCACTCCTCTTTTATAGTCTGTTTCTTGGCTTTAAAATTGGCAGTCATGACCTGAACATTTCTGGAGATGTCACAATTAGGCTTCCTCTGCATGGTATCTGGAAAAGTCATCTTTGCTTGCCTTTGAAAAATTAAAGTTTCCAGACAGTTTCCCTATAGCAAGACAAGCTATGGACTTGTAATGTCTCAAAATTGATTTAGAGGTATTTCTAAGAGGATTCTATTAATATTCTTCAGCTAGAGTTGTTTTGCATAAAACCCTCTGGAGGATGACTATCTGGGTTTGAACTTCCTTGTGTTTCAATTCAAAAAGTTCCACACATTTTTCAGAAATTAGTCTATCAGCGATACGTTGTCAGATTTGATAAAAGTTAGTTACCACATGTGCTCAATATATGATCCAAAACAGGAAGCACAGCATCTGATGAAGCTGACAAAATGCCATCAACAGATATCTGGAATACACATTCCTCAGAAAGAAAACATATTTTGCCCAGTGGCAAAATATCACAGAAATCTGTTCCAATTTTCTCTTTTCATTTGTTATCTGCAATTCAGATATTTGAATTGTTCTGAGCTATCTCCACTCCCCTTGAAATTACTGAAGAAAATGACAGTGATTAATCTTTTCTTCTGACAGTTTGCCAATGAGTGGAAAGTGTAATTTCCCCTTATCACTTCACTTTGCACTGCAGATCTCTTTTAGCCCTTTCCATAACCTCTATCTCACAAGCCACAATTACTTTTTTTTTATTGTGTGGTGTCCTCTCAGAACTGGCAAGGCCCAACAGTTTTCAACATTTCTCTAATGTCTTCAGAAGATTGCTCAATCCCTTGCTCTCCTCCTTTTAGGAACTAATTATTGATGAGCATCACAAAGGTGTTTTCTAGAAATACTTGTCCCTTTCTTTCCAAAGCTTTCTGTAAAATATTCTGCCTATACTTTCCATTCCTGACCCTGAAAAATAATCTACGTTGTAAATGAATATGTATGTATTGTACATAGTTTTTGTAAATAATTGATACCTAGAATATTAAGAACAAAACTCCCATAATTTTGGGTGAAAAAGCAATTGACAGGCTCAAACTGCAGTTTTTCACAGATGTCAATAGCCAGCTTTGGTTGTATGCCAAGAACAGTGCCCACGTGATTCTGGGCTGACCAGAATACATCTATTTATAATGCCTATCATTCTCTGAACTTGTATTTAAGCCTGAATTTGACCACATTCTGTTTCTTCCTTCACATTTCAGTATTCTTTTGTCTCAGTCTTGTGTTTCACTAGGAATCAATTGTTGGTTTTCTCTTTATTTCCAGTACTTCCCTTTATTTTTTCTTCCCTCTCATAACTTCCCCTACCTCTTTTATAACCCTTCTCCAGAGCTCTTGCCTAAGCCTGTTAAGCTATGACAATATAGCACTAATAAGGGTATACCATGTAAATAAGTCTGTTTCCCAGAAATAACTGTATTTCTTTTGGCTGTCCTGTGGCATGACAAATCTAGTTCTACTAATGCCACCTAAAGTAAAGGTTTGCTATATTTGCTTTCATTGAAGCCAATATAAACCAGAAGTAAATTAGAACCATTAGCCTTGCTAATGAAATTGGCAGCATTCACTGACAGTAGCAATGGGAAAAGCAAGTGCAATATAAGATGATGCACGTGCCCCAGTTCCTCTGCAGATCAAGATATGACTCACAAATTCTTGAGTCACAGAAATGGCAGCACTGTAGCCTAGTAAAAAGTGAAGAAAAAACTCCTTCCACAAAGAGAGATTACATACATTAAGATTTGGTTTTGAAGCAGTTTTATACAATTGTTTTATTATTTTCCTACCAGAAGACAGTCTGACTGAAAGATAAATCCAAGAAGATAACAAAAATACCAGAAATCTTCCTGTCAGACTCCAAACTCTAAGTTTTCATTCCTATTTGAGAAGGCAAGTGGCTCAGAGGTTTAGCTACCAGCTCTAAATGACTACCCCAGAAGCAGGGAGCATTTGAAATAAATGGAACAGCTGTCTGTACCGCCTCAGCTATAAAAGGGACTGTATTTCCATAAAGAAACAAAAATAATGAAGTATTTTCTTGGCCTGTGGTAGGAGGCAGTTGGGAGCTTTTCGCTTTCAGTCTGCTGGTTCCCCCTGGAGCTTAGAGAACACCTGTTCCAAGGAACTTCTGGGGCTAACTGGCTAGAAGGTGGATTTCCTTCTGAAACAAAACCAAAGTGCGCAGAGGATGCCAGCATTCCAGAGTAAAGGAAAGCTGTCCTACTGTTGCTTCAATTGTTTGGTTTTCTTGATTTCAAATAGAAGGGTGATTTCAGACAAATACTTCATGCTTGCTTTGGGCTTCTGATTCACACTCGCTTTTTTTGTATTTATTTTTTTAAAAAAAGTCCATGGACTGTAATCTTTTTTTACACATAATCTTTTTCTTACAGATGAGAAGCAAGTAACAATCCTGAAGAGGCATTTTCCACTGGCTCACTTACACTAAGTTGTTTCGAGTCACGTGACTGTTGTGACAATGCCTGGGCCACTGCAAACACCTGTTTTCTGGGGCACAAAACAATACCAAATATTAGATAGTCTTGCAGCCTATCACTGTGCTGTTAATCACTGTAACAGAGCAGGCACAACACAGCGTAGCATCTACTGTAAGCACAGAAAGCAATAAAAAAATGTCACATCTCCCCAGCTCCCCTGCCCCCCGCTGCCAAGTAAGGGGTAACATGGGATGGAATCGGCAGGCATGCAGAGGTGGGAGGCAGACTGACCCCAGTGGGGTTCATGGTTACGTGGTTTATGCAGTTTACCATTAATTTCCAAGGGAGAAATTCCACATTATGGAAGAGGATGGAGAAATGGCTATATTGTTTTAACAAAAATAACTTTGGTTTTCCAGTTTAAAAAAAAAACAAATACTCTTTCAAAACATAGAAGACTGTTTCATTAAAAAAAAATAAAACCCATTTTTAATGGATATTAAAAGCGTTAACATAGTGCCTGCTGCCAGAAGAGCCCCACTGCAGTGCTGTTGAAGGAAGGAGGACAGCATCGTTATTTATGAGCGTCTGCACTCCCTCAGCCTTTCATGAAATCCTAATTTTATCTGGCAGCTCTTAAGAATCTCTGAGAAACTGGGTTCTTTGTTACCACTGCCCACATCTAACTTCTGCACCTAAAAAGACATGGATACTTTTTTTTATAAATAAAGAAGACAAGTCTGAACTTCCTGACATTAATGTCACACTTCTGTGTTAGGACCTACACCTTCAAGCTCCTCGCTCTGGGAAAGCATCAGCAAGTGCCCCTTTTTGCCCAACTTCCAGCTCCAGGTTTTACAATAACTTTTCTGAGAACAGGATCAGGCCTCAGTCATCTGTTTTCAGTGGGGGAAAAACAAGACAAAACAAAACAAACAAAACCCCTTTATTACTCTTTGACAGGAACAGAGTTGAGCCTGAGGGGGGTTGTTTTTCTCCCATTAACTTTTTCTAACCTCATCCCTCCCTCATTTTCTTTCTCAGATTTATTCCCAAACAGTTCATGCGTACGTGTGTGTGTGCGTGTGCCTGTCTATCTATCTGTGTGCATATATATGTGTATGAGTACATTTATCCATGTGACAAAAAGGAGTCTATCTGTTCAGATAACTTGCTGTTGTTTGCAAAGTGATACAGTTAGTCCTTTTGACATCAGTGTGAATAAACAGCCTGATCCTATAAAATAGGACTTTTCTCTCCCAAGAGTTTGTTCCAAGATTGCGGAACCCAGGCTAGCAAAGAACATCTGCAACAGTTAGTGGAAACCCTGAGAATTCTTGTGAATAAATAGATTGGAAACTAAGCTGGAAATTTCTCAGTGAGATATAAATTTTAAAAAATGAAATCCAGTTGAAGTACCCAGTTTCCCTGGGAGAATACAAGTCTAGCCAACCCAAGTCTAAATACATGTGGTAGTGATCACCATATGCTGTTTCCAGTTTATCATCAAAAACAATCATAGCTAAATTATTGTCATTTAAATTTAGCTTCTAACAAAGAAATGTTATACTTCTTATCATACATTCCATTGCAAACCTCCTTTATAATGAAGGTGCTGGAAAAAGATGGAACAATACATTTTTTAAAACTTCCTCCGTATTTTTTCCTTATTGCCAGATATAAGCGGAATTCTAGATGAACTTCAAATGCTTCAGTTAACGATACTGATGATGAACAATACAGATCAGGTAGATTTAAGTGCTCTGGTCCAAGTTTATATCAGTATGCTTTTCAATATATTCAACATGGTAACTCTTTGCGGATTAGAATCAGTAATACCTATTTTCAAAGAATGAGATCTCTCAACTAATTTGACTTTCACTTTTATACTTTTCTTCAGCTTTATTTCATTTTGGTTGCATGCTTACACTCCTGGTTACTGAGTTAACATAGTCATTTAAAGACTAACTTCAGGGTTTTTTTATGCTTACCACTGGCACAGTATTACAAGGAAAAACATTTGGGTTATATAGATTATAAGCTAATAGATAGAAGTTACCAGCTTCGTGGGAAATACTTCACTCATAAAAAAATGCAATATTGTTTGGCTTGATTTAGTATAGCTTTGCTATGTAGAATATGATTTAGTATAGCTTTGGTACGTAGAATAAATTATTTGCAGCTGGCTTACCCATGCACATGCCCTGGGAGTGAAGAACACATGCATGTTATCAATTCATTATTCGTGCTACAGTTCATTACCACTTACATGCTGGACAGCGACATCACTGTCTACCCTACATCTGAGGGTATAACATTAATGGCAATAGATATCAAGCTGTTGGGAAGAAAGCAAAAGCTAGACTGTGGTTGGATTAACATTTGATTGCCTAAGCAGTACGGCTTTGAAAGCATGGGAAAATTTGCCTAGTGAGCAAGCTGGATTTTTTTAAAAAACATAAAGGCTGCCAAGCTCCCAAACCTAAGGGGAAAAAAAGAGCTTGTGGAGAACTTTAATTAAAGTAAGCAGAGAAAGTTCCCCTCCTCCTTCTGAAAAGAACTTAAATATGCAATTTTAAGTCCATACTCATACTGGATATTTTTTCTTTAGTAAAAAAAATAATAATAAAGTTAAACATGACATTTTTGCAAGTGTGTTCTTATCTTCCAGTCCCTATTTCACCTTCTTTGTCTATTATGGAGAGGAGATAGCCTATTCTAGTGAATATTGGCCCAAATTGATCCACAAGTCCTAATATTCTTCATAAATATGCATGTGTAGCAAGTGTTTACTCAGTTTAGTCTATTTTGAAGGCAATATGAAGTTTGCTCTCACTCTTTGCTGTATGGATAGAGATTACTGAAGTGACTGTACTAAGGATGCCCTCTACTGAGAAAAAAAGGATAGAAGTTTAAATATAAGCGATACAGGGAAGCTTCTTAAGTCAGAACAAGTTGCAAAAAATAGTTTTCAGGAGTAGAGAACACTGAACTGCATTTCATTTTTCAATTTTGGAAGAGTTCTGTTAATTGTGTGGACAGATATGGCCACAGTATTATAGGCTATACCTGTACTTGTAAACTAAACTGGACCAGGGAATGTTTCTGAACAATTCTGATCAGTCTGAGTGCTACAAAACTGTGGCGGACTTCAGTTAGAAGTCTCAAACAATTTCTGAGTATTATTTGGCAGTTTTCCTTATGAGTAGTGCAGAGTTGGCCGTGTTGTTTTGGGTGGCAAGGGATTTAATACTGTAGATACACAGTGCCCTGTACTAGCTGGCATCATGTCAGAAAATGATCCTAGGCAGACTTATCAGAAGAGATACAGCCTTAAAAAGCAGGGACAGAAGGAGCTCAATAAGATAATCTACTTTTCGTAGTGGGGTTGATCATGCATAACAAACACTCAGTGCTGCTGATGGATGTTTGTCTGTCCAGTTCTCAAAAATCTTCAGAAACAAAGATCCATTTGCAGCTATTTTAATTGATAACCATAGTTGTTTTTTTCAAATCTAATCTAAATAAACATAACGTTAGGCCAGTGTTAATTTTCCTAACCTAATTGAATTATGAGAGAATCTTTATTTCCTCTCTGCTGCTATCATTTAATTATTTGGAGTAACAATACATGACTTCAGTCTTTTATTAAGATTAAAAATATTAATCCAGGTCTGCTACTGAAATGTCTTACAGTCAAATGCTAAAACAAGAACTAGAGAAGGAAGAATGCTCTCTCAGAATTATCCACGAACAAGTCCAAAAAATGTATCAGCAAATCCTGCATGCTTTAAAACCACAACACCTGTGATGTGTTCCCTTGATAGATATTACAGGTCTAAACAGAATGGAAAAGCTTCCTGACAATGTGGGTGATTTTGTTCTAGCTCATATGCTTTCACGATTATTAACTTTGGTGTTCTCAGTGAGCACATGGTGTACAGACACTTATGGGACAGCAGTAAATGTTCTGTGTGCTGAGCTAGTGGGTCTGATGAGGGGTGTTCAGAGGGGTATCCTGAGGGAAAAGCTGTCTGAACACTTTCTAAGTCATCTTCTTACGACTATGCATGGGTTGAAATACTTTTAGGCCATTACCACCTCCAAGAGTGACAGATTCCATTGAGTCCACATTTATGGGAGTGCCCCACATATGACCGTCTGGATTTTTTTTATTTTTTAAGCTATGATTTACAGACAGATATAACTGGTCTTGGCCATTATAAGAGGTCTCTTACCAGAGCCTGAATATCTTCTACAGCAACAAGGAAAATATTTGTAATGGAAAGAAAAGCATTTGTTTTGTTGATGTTTTTTTTTTTGTTTGTTTGTTTGTTTTTGCCAGAAGGAATGCAGCACTAGGAAAATTATTTTTCAAATTACGTTACCCACATGTATTTAACAAGTTTTTTTTCTGTTCTGTCTGAAGGAAGGCCTGTTTTATTCCCAATTTCTGCGTCAAAAGACGTGGACTGTTCCTTCCTTTAATGTGGGAGGAGGGAACCCACCAGCATTTTTTCACTGACACAATCTGGGCACTCTCCCGATTCCACCAAGTCCCCCTCCTTTTCAAGGATCTTTGAGGTTTTTCTGTCTTTTGATCCCAAGTGAGATGGAGCCAGACATGCAAATGCTTCCCATCACTTAATGGCCTAGCCATTGTTATCTGAAGCTCTTTGAAGTTGGGAACCTGCAGCTCTTCTCTAAGGCCATTGTTTCACCTTTCCCGTTAAGTTCTACAGTCATTCCTTTTACAGTTTCCTTTGACTTCGCTGTGCATTCAGCCAGGTTACTAAAGAAAGGTGAACCCCACAGAGTCCCTAAAGATTACACAGCTTTTGAGAAGAAGAGCAATTTCAAGAGAATCTGTCTGAACTATCACGAGAAAATGATTTCTTTCTGACTATGACAAATCACACAAGGCACATATGTTAGATGGCATTCCCTGACTTCACCTTCTTTTGAATGGAATGTGCATCTGGAAGCTGCAGCACAATGGTGTGAGACTGCAGGTCTCTGGAGGCTGAAGCATCATCCCGCTAGGATCACTGGTGACAAGGAGCCAGTAGATAACATTCAGCCATTAGGAATTCTTTCTGTAGAAAGGCATTCTTCCATATAAAAGCCAAATCTTTAAAAACTGAAATTAAATCAACACCGTATTCTCACTTTGCATGAGTTTGTCTGTATTCACATTCAGACAATGCAATATAAAAATCTTTACCATTCTTGAATAAAGTTGGCTACCTGGTAAGACAGCAAGAAAGCATCAAAGTGAGAGTAGAGATTTTGTACAGAATACTTTCTAAGTAATTAACAAAGTGCCCAAGTTAGGACAGTAGTGTCCCTCTTAATGAGAGAGAATGATCATTCAAGATATTATCTAGTAACCTTCTCTTTCAAAATTAAATTTTGTAAAGATAATCAAAACATAATGGCAGGAGAGTATTTGTAGGTGAAGGCAATATCTTCGGTTCAATCAGCTAAGTTGAAGAATTAGGCAAACTGTAAGTACAGAAAACTATCTTCAGGTTGGAAAGAGAAGCAGAAAACCTTTCTTGAATTGGAAGTAGTATACCCTTTGTTAACAATTTCCAGGACCTATTAATCCAACCTTTTGATATGCAAAGGAGAGAGTTATCAAAATGACTTGAGATAAAAGGGAAGGTATCCTTAAGAAAATCTACTGTCTGTAAGAAACAGGAGTGGTCATAATTGCTGGATGATTTTATTTTCTCTCAATAACTTTCAATTATGTCTTAATGGCTTCATAAAATAGCAATAGTAAAAAAGATTTCTTAAGATTCCTTTGAAGCTCTAGTACTTTCTTAGTGAATGCTGTGATCTCATATACTTCTGGTTAGTACCGGAACATATACATAGAAATCACAGTCATCTCAGAAAAAACCTGGATGAATATTCATAATTTTGTTCTGTAGAGTACCACCCCCACCTCCCGAGAAGAGAATAAGAAAGTGAAAATAATCAAATTAAGACATTTTTTGCAAAATAACCAAGCAAGCTTTCAAAGGAATATTTTAGGATCAGTACAAAATACTTCAACCCCCTATCAAAGATATTGTTTAGTTTGTCACTTAATTAACTTCCTATCTCTTTTTAACTATTTAATCTTCTTGGTTTGCTGTTACTGTTATTGATGGCTTTGTTTTATTTTAAATTTAGTTTACCACTCTAAATGAAAATCACTTACTTCAAAATGAACAGTCAAGAAGTTTAATGCCCAAATACTGATAGGCAGTCCCCTGGTATGCTGATAGACTGGAACCTCAGTTTAACATGATAACTAATACTGTGTGATTGTTTAAGCTTCTTCTTAGTTTGTTTTAATCTCGTGTCAACAGTTCCTTGCTCTCTGTGAGACAGAACAGACTTCTACTCTATGTTACTAGAAAAACTTGTCTTAAAAAAATCCTGATGTATGTATAAGTCTATTTCAAATTATGGCCATGCATATGATAAAAGCTTGTGGGTTTTCAAGTGAGCTTTTTTGGATGGAGACAGGTGATTATTCAAAAGTGAAATATTTCTCAGAAACGATATGAGGCAGACTAAGTTTTGAAGCATAGTTGGGTTTCAGAATCTGCTGATACTGAAAGTTTCCATCCAAAAGCTGACTGTTTTGTTTCCTGTCATTTCACTTGCCCTGCTGATAGGCTAAACACTGGATTGCTAGTGAATTAGGCCTGAAAGCTGCCAACCCTTCATCAGCTCATATGGTATGTGAGTATGCTACGCTCTTAAATGCATTGTTCTGTGGAAGTGATCCTCAGCTAGTGCCACATGGTTAAAATGTTGCAAGTAACTTATATCCACATATTTCAGCTTTAGCTGTCCTGGAGAAGATGTGTTCACTTAACACATGTCTAAGTTACGTCTGAACTCCTTGAATTTGCTTAAGTCACAAAAACTCAACGTGCTAAATACATACTGTGACACAGAATAAATCAAGAAAATCTATGGTACCTTAGCTAGGATTGCAATAGAGAATATTATTTTTCAAACCTATCCAAATGCTAGCAGCAGGTTTGTTGCTTGGGCAATGAATATGGCAACAGCTCCTAAATGGAGCATCTGCTTATGTCAGAGCAGAACATCAGAAGATCACGAAAGGTGGGTGGGTACACTAATTAATATGAAGTCAGAACCAATGACAGTAGTACTTTAAGAAAAGTCCAGGATGAAGAAATAAAGCAGATTAAACTCAGGCGTCTTTTAGGCTAGGTCTATACCCATTACAGCTAGACCAACTGCTGTGAAAGTTCCCTCTGTGCACAGTCAGAGGAAGACTAGCTCTCATACATATTGGACAGTAGAGAAAACAAAGAAAAACCACTACAGGGAGAAATGATAGACACAGTCATGTATAGACAGAGAATAATCAATAAAAGTAAAACAAAAGAGAATACTGTCTCTGCCCAGTAAATTTTTCGAGGTGCTATTGATATCACACATTTTTCTACTACTGGAGACACAGCAGTATGTTTGTCTTTACTGATCAGTCTCTTTTGAAAAATAAACCACCATCTAGCTTGTACTGGGTAACTTTTGTTTGTTTGTTTGTTTTTCAATGAAAACGAGTAAATATTTTGATAGTAAAGACACTAATGAGGTTTATGAAAATAGTGTCTTTGTCCAATGAAAGATAATTGAGGACCATAATCAGAGAATCTGAGCAGTCTCAGAAGTAGCCAAAGTTATTCTTTAAATAGAATTAACATTTTTTAATAAACTGGATAGAAACTTCATCAAAGAATAATGTTCTAGGGAAAGAATTAGAACTGCAGTGAGTTTCAGGACCATCGTGGCCTGCTTGGCTGAGCAATGGAGGAAAATATAGGAGTGAGATCCTTACAATACAAAAATGGGAATAAGATAGAAAACACAAAGCAGATTATTGGAAAGAAGTAACATTCATTGTAGAATCCTCACTCCTCACTTGTCCATGGGTACCTCCACACAGTGTGATTAGTGTCATTCTCAGGCAGCAGAAATCCTCGAGTTATGTACGCATGATTTGAAAATTGAGTACCTTGAAAATGTTAATGGCACAATATATGTCACTGGACAAAACTGCGCTGGACTGGATTTTGTAGTTAGGAGGTACAGCTATTGTTCTTCCTAATCTTCTCCTTCAATAAGAACCTGTTAAAACCTGCCCTGAGGAAGATAATGGCTATGCCTCTGCTGATGGACACACACACAAGAATCACCCAAACCACACAAGAGGACTGACTTTGATAGAGCTAGCAAGTAACTGTTTTTTCCTCAGTTTCAGTAAGAATTAGATATCATCTCACATAACATTCTCATAGACAGGCTGACAAAGTACAGACAAAATAAGTGGATGGTGAAGTGGATTGAAATCTGTCTGAACAGTCAGTCTCAGAGGATTGTGGTCAGTGGCACAAAGTCCATGTGGAGACAAGTCACCAGTGATGTACCCCCGGGTCAGTACTATGAACAACACTGTTCAGTTAATGACCTAACACTGAGGTGAGAGTGTGCAGCTGAAAAAAATAAAAACTCACCACCAATGTCATAAAAAAGGAGATGCGTAGCCAGTATACTAAGTGAGTGTGCCACCACTCAGAGGAACATTGTCAGACTGGAGAACTGCATAGAAGTGTATCTCCTTCATCTCCATAAAGGGAAACGCAATGTCCTAACTCTGGAGAGGAATAAGTGTAGGCATTAATAGTCTTAGGACCAATGACTGGAAAGCTGCTTTGCTGCAAAATTCAAGTTACTGATGGACACAAAATTGACAGCTAGCTAGCAATGTTCTCCTGAAGCAAACACAGACAGCCACCTGAGCTGCTCTGGGAAGACTGTTGCTGTCAGGTCAAGGGAGGTGATCTTGTCTCCATAGGTAGCACTAGTAAGGATGCATCTGCAGAACTGTGTCCAGTACTGGGCTAACCAGTACAAGATGGATATGGTCATACTGCAGAGTCCAGCACAGGGCTATGAAGGTGATCAAGGGACTGGAGCACCTCTTCTATTAGGAAAGGTTGAGAGAGCTGAGGTTACCCAACCTGGAGAAGAGAAGGTTCAGGAAGTGAACTAGCAGTAAATTTACCTGAACAGTCAGGGGTTTGGTGCTTCTATTTCTTAGCAGTGTGGGTGAACTCATTTTACAGTCTTATTCCACATTCTAGAAAGGAGGGACATGAATGTCAGTGAGGTAATTGCCTAGTAAGGTATATAAAAGCAGCAGTTCCAACGAGTTCAGACAACTGTGCCCTCAGACATGACATAACTTGAATTTCTGCAAAGACTGCTGTTTAGAAAAGATCAGACTGATGGGAAAACCATGCTACAGCACACAGTGCATCTAAACGGCAGGTGAATGTGTCATGGCTCATTGGCCATGCAGACTATGGATCTTACTGGAATGCACAGAGGCTGCTTCAGAATTAGAGTAGGTTCCCCTTGCAGAATCAGGCTGCATCACGTGCACACTTCAATCTGCCCCTTGTGAACAGCTCAGATAAAAAGTAGACGCTAGCTGAACCTTGAAACTGGGAAGCTGCCTTTCTGAAACATGATTTCTGAGGTTACTGGAACAGTGAGTTGGCAACAAGTTGTTCTGTGATATTGAGGTTCACTTTACCCTAGAATCATCAGTGAGAAATTAGAGACTGCTGGAAACATATGTCTGCTGGATTCCTCAAGATTGTACACATCATCATCTGCTGGATGTGAATGGTGTCATCTACACTGTTGTTCCTGCAGGCCAAGATGAGTTGGACCCAGAATTTCTTGGTGCCTGTGGCCACCATCCTTCTTTCTGGACAAGGGTAATATGCGGATAATGCTTTGATAGACAAAGATGATATGTGTGCCACAAAGGTATGTCTGTCACATGTCTGATGACCACTTCAGAAGTCGAGACCCACAAGCAACTCATTCTATAACCTTTCCCTTTTACTCCATTCTTCCACTTATCTTCCAGATGGATTTCTCAATAAAGGTGATGGGGTTTCACTGTTAACCTGGATATTTGGTTTGTGCTTCCTATTCAGACAATGAATGTGTGGAGAGATCAAAATCAGACACACCACAGACTGCATCTTGTCCCAGAGTGGAAACAGAAAAGGAATCCAGCTCATTTATAAGCTTTTTGAACCCACAGTGAAAATTGCAGACTATTAGTATTCCTGTGTTCCACTAGGTGTACCAACTGTGAGTGAGCAGGGGTGTAGGAAACAAATGTGTAAGACAGTGGGCTTCATCATTTCCATTACTGATGGAAAAACTTGCAAACCATCCTAATTCAGGTGTGATCAATTTAATTTCATGGCTCACGTTCTCAGGCTAGTGACTAGATTTTATTAGCATGGTTGTACACTGTAGCCCTTAAACACAGCCTATCCATTAGACTAATTGCCCAGTTAAATCTTTAGCACTCTCTAGATTTCTGAAGGAGCAGTGAGTTTGAAAGGTTCTAGGCTTCTTTCAGTGCTCAAATAAGCAAAAGATGCATACGGTGGTTTTTTTTTCTTCTTTTTCTTCCCCAAAGATTAGAAAGTTTTCAGTGCTCTTGGAAGAAAAACAGAAATGTCTTAATTAAAATAGTAGGTAATATCTGTTATTTTGCTAGTCAAGTACTGGCACTAAAGATGTTACACTGAGCAAACTGAAAACTTAAGGAGTAGACTCTACCTGTATTCACCCCGCTGTTGTCAAGCAATAAAATGTCTCCAATCTTTCAAAGAGTTTGTAAAAAAATACACACAAGTGAAGATAAAATTTACATCTATTCTTGTTTGAGTTTTCTTTTCAAAATGCAGTGATAGAAGAGTTAAACAATGGAAATTAATGTTAGGATGCCAAAGGAAACTTTCCAGAAATAGATATACAATAAATCTGGATAAAACAATAGCAAAGTAGAAAATGGATTTGAGCCTCTAAAATGCTGAGAAGCATACTCATGAAGAGTTCATTGAATTGCACAGTCTGACTCTGTTGCCATCAGAGTTAATGAGTGCTACTACTATTTATTTTTCAAACTATCATAGCACAGAACTGAAAACGCTCTATGACAGCAAGCACAACTAGGCAGTTATTAGCCAGTGTTATTGTGTCTAAATCTGAGCCAAAGATAAACAAATGTGTTAGAAAATTCCATGTTGGAGTTGCTAGTGTGTAGATGTTAGCATCAAGTGTAATAACCAATCTGTAATAGGAGAAACCATGAGTATGTATATTTTTAGAGCTATAGGAATGTTTTGAATTCAGCCTGACTCGACTACATCGAAAATGCTTTCAAAAAGCAAGTTATTCATATTATTTATGAACTCGGTGTTTATGATTTATTTTAGTCAAGCAGATGAGATGCTATGTATCAGCACGTAACAAATGGAAAGTTCACAGCACATTATTTTTTTCTTTTCAGCAAAATTTTCTGACTATAAGAAACAGTCAATTGTGGGTTTGGAAATCAATTTTTGTGAGGCTAATTTTGAAGGTCAAAGAGAAAATAAAATTAAAGCTGAGCAATAAAATAATTGTAAGCATGTGTGCTATATTTTTATTCTAAAGATATTAAATACCAAACATTTATCAGAAAACTATGTTTTACGCCTGCTAACCAAACTGAAAGAAAAGCAAAGGGAACAGTCAGAGATTTCACTTCTTGGTATGAACAATAAAATCACAATATATCCTTGTGAGAACAGTAGTTAATGTTGACCAGGGAATTCTGGAGGGTCCATTATGCAAATAAACCAATATGTATGTGTGTAAGATGGAGGAAATGGGGATAAAAGAACCTTTGCTACTGTCCCACACACCTAATTTTTTGATCTTTCACTGTTCACCTTTATTTTCTTTTTGATATTGTTCCCACTCTTGTGTCTTTACCCCACTGTGTACCCCATGAAAGTCTCAAAGGTACCAAAGAATTTGTGAAATAAATATAGCAAAACCACCCTATGAGTATATGCAATCATATAATTGTTAGTTATTTCCTCTCTGATATGAAAGTTTTACAGCTCTGACTTAACATACTATTTTAATTATCTTGCAGTCAGAGATGCAGGACAAGAATTACAAGAACATGGACCTTAAAGATGGTAGCGAACGAATTATTTCCTTAAGACATAAAGTCTCTATTTTATTCATCACTGAGGCATGTTGAGATCGTCACTTGAATTTGACAGATCTGAATCATGCATTCATCTGTGACTATTTCCCTTTTGTCCTTTTCATTTGCTACAGAATTAATGGTCAGAGTTTGTTATGAAGGTGTCATTTATTATTTTGAGTGTTTTCTTGTGAATCAGTGCTGTTTGAGAAGTGGCACAATCTAGTTGCTGCTTTGCCTTATTTGTTCATTTATTAAGGAATAAGAAACTTCAGTCATATTCGCTTCAAGTGCCCATGCAACATTCAGATATTTGGATTTAGGCCACAGTGCTGTAATGTGATGGACATCTGGTGTTTGACACAGAATTACACTGTTTATTCTGGAAAATAGAAAAGAAATGCACAGTTCTCAATGAGCTTTTTTTTTTCTTTTTCTTTTTTTTTTTCTTGTAAGGAGTTTAGATGCACTAGTCCACCTGCTGTTTGATGCAAATAGAAAGATCAGTTCCTATCATTCCTTTCTCATGGCACTCCCATTCATTCCTTTCTCATGGCACTCCCATTTTCAGGTTTACTTTTAATCTGCAGATGAATGCATCATATTTGTGAACTGTTTGTTTGGATAAGACCACATATACAATGATTGTCTTAGAAACACTGTGGCTGAAGTAAATTCTGTAGAATTGTGTTACAGCTCAGGAGTACTTAAACTATATTTTCTCTACTCAAAAATCTACTCCTATGAAGTTTGAGAAAAACAGATTTTTTCTGTAAAAAGGCTACAGAACTGTAGAAACATGACTGTCCCAGATCATATTAAAAGTTCCTGAATTTCAAACTTCTCAGTTCTATTGGAAACATGAGTTAAGCACATTTCAATTCTTATTTAAAAGCTAAGCATTAGTGACAGTTACCTGTGTGCCTTGTTGCCCACAGGTTTAACTATCATAGATACTCTCCTATGTCCTGATTTACTCTGCTGCACTCTATCTGTAGTTATCTGCAGCCATACACAGCTGATTGACATTGCTAACAAGTCAGCAAGAAAGTTCTTTTCTCATGTTTAATCTGGTTGTTTTGAAGACTTTTCCTTTAAGAATACACTTTAGTAGAGATGACATGCATATATATATTATTTAATAATAACTAGAAATAGATTGTATCACAGAAGTATTTCTGCCAGTTGTCAAATTAATTGCTAATCCCCTTCCATATTGCTTGGCCTCAATACAGTAACTAAACAGTTTTGAGCCAAAAATGTATTCCAAAATGTATTTATTATTTTTTGGCCATGTGCAAGCAACTAATCCTGGAATAGATTCCATTCAGCTGCAGCTCTGAGCTGAGCTTCCTCCTTCCAGGGCTCTTCCTTGTAAAGGAAACAGACTGTTGCCCTTTTTTTCCTCCCTTCAAGTACTCTGCCTCACTATCTACGTGTATACCAGAACACAACCAGACAGAGGAGTCGAGTATAAATGGACTGAGGTTTCTGCAGATCTGAATAGCTGTTCTTTAAACCCTGTCTTTTGTAAAGAAAAGAAGTGTTCTTCTCCATCCTACACCTAGAACAGAACTGATATTGAAGAACCTCATTGAAGGTATAAGAATCAAGAGAAATTATTAGGAACTTTATATATACCATAGAGCTCTTGAGTATTTTTACTTCCAATTACCTGGTGGCCACTTATCAGAGCTTTCTCAATATCTGCCTTGAAGAAAACAGAACACTTTATGACACTTTTGTCACTTCCATTTGGATTTATATGCAGCCTCCAGGGAGCCTGGGAAGCAAACAGATGGAAATAGTCTTGAAAAACAGGTGAAAGATACCAAAGCAGGAAGATAGCATTCCTCCCTGTACAAATATTTATGAATTGATCTGCACTGAAGAGAGCAGAATCATTAAAGTTGTGATGAAAGAGAAAGGGAAATGGAAAGAGAGAAAGGGAAGGGGAAGGGGAAGGNATCCTACACCTAGAACAGAACTGATATTGAAGAACCTCATTGAAGGTATAAGAATCAAGAGAAATTATTAGGAACTTTATATATACCATAGAGCTCTTGAGTATTTTTACTTCCAATTACCTGGTGGCCACTTATCAGAGCTTTCTCAATATCTGCCTTGAAGAAAACAGAACACTTTATGACACTTTTGTCACTTCCATTTGGATTTATATGCAGCCTCCAGGGAGCCTGGGAAGCAAACAGATGGGAATAGTCTTGAAAAACAGGTGAAAGATACCAAAGCAGGAAGATAGCATTCCTCCCTGTACAAATATTTATGAATTGATCTGCACTGAAGAGAGCAGAATCATTAAAGTTGTGATGAAAGAGAAAGGGAAATGGAAAGAGAGAAAGGGAAAGGGAAGGGGAAGGGGAAGGGGAAGGGGAAGGGGAAGGGGAAGGGAAAGGGAAAGGGCTCCCAATACTGTTTTTCTATCTATTGATAATCTAATATAATGGATATGCATGTTGCAATTAACTGGGTCTCCAGTAAGAGCTCAAAAGCATACACATGACTTCGAGATGAAACAAAGTCAATAAATAGTATTTTTCTTCCACTGTTAGTTTTCTGTCAGTGTGCTAACCTCTCAGTATTGCCCTTCTTATGTCAGCATGTTAGACACCCAGCTAATCAGCAACATATGGGCACTGTCATTATGTCAAAGGAAACCAATAACCAGTTTGACAAAATCTCATTTTTCAGGTTTGGCTCAGTTTAGTTTTTGTTTGTTTGTTTGTTGTTTTGCTGTCGTTGATGATGATTTCTTGGTTGATGTTTTTTCGAGTGTTTTTGCTTGTTTGTTTGTTTGTTTTTGTGGGTGAGGGGGCAGCATTTGAGCACCTGTCTTCCTCAGCTTGAATCACAAACTGCTTTGGATGACAGATAGACACCAATTTCCTCAGAACAGCAATACAAGCATTTACAAGTGAATAAAACCACAAACCCAAGGAGCTTTCAACTAGGTAGTGAGGTTTAGTGGCTGAGTGAATTTGGATGCCTACAGGATTAACAAGAGTGGCTTTTAGGAACTGTAATCCTAGCATAAACAGGATGTGCAGGTTGGATGCCACCAAATATTTTTATCCTGTGATATCATAAATGAAGCTATTCAAGCACCTACAGAAGCCTGGATTCATGGCCCTCTCACCTCCTGTATCTCCTCAGTGAAGAAAACTTTGAGCTTACAATTGCCTACAAAAATGCCTATGAAAATGCTAAATATATTTCTCACAGCTGCAATTGACAATCAAAGCCTGGATCAATAGCAATCAATTTAAATGAGGACAGTATAACTGTGTTCCTTTTCCTATAATCATGAACGAATGATTGCTTCAAAGTCACATTTTATACAATGACTCAGTGCTCCATTAGCATTTCTTTGGAGCTAGACACCATCATTCACCTTATATGACATATTTTAGAACTGTTGCAATAGCTGATAACATGCAAGAGAGGGAGGAAGGGAGAGGAGGGGGGGGGAAGAAGACATGCCAGGGAATGAGGGCAAGTGCTTGCACAAACCTTTCTTTCAGTTCAAGTATGTAAAGTGAGATGAATGGTCAAACTGCAGACATACTGTACACAGCAGGAGCCAAAAACTGCTCCCAGGATTGGCAGCTCCAGAAGCCATCAGCACCGGATCCTTTGAGTAATTACCAGCTCGGAAATGTCCTTCCATTGATTGTGATGGACGTAAACCAGCTGTGTTTCAATAGCAAGTGAACAGAGGGAGGAAGAACCAGACAGCAGGACACAAACAGTGCCGAGCACTGGGACCAGCTGCAGTCTGCAGGTCACACGTCCATGTCAACAAAAAATGTTACTTAATATTTGCCAAACACTGCAGTAATTCATCACAAGGTATAAGTGGATCTATAATGTCTGAAATTGCTCGTTGATGATTAACTGCATGTATTGTGTTTCCAGTGCAGTGTCCGAAACGGGAAACAAAATTGTCTGAACCGTGTAGGCAAGGCACTGATTCACTTCCTGTGGTAGCAGGGTTCCCAGGCTGGTCAGCCCCAGCCATGCAGTTCAGGAAATCCTTGTGCCAGCATATTTGTATGCACAAAGGACGCTGCTAAAGCAGGACAGTGCCAGGCTGTCAGAATACAGCTAATGCGGGACTCTGATCAAATGTATGCAGCTGCCTTCATCTTGTCTAGAGCCTGTATAAGACACAATTACTGTGAATCACCAACTGAGAGCGGAAGAGGTTGATTATTGTTTAAACATAGAGATAAGCTGGCAATGAACTGCTCATTGCTGAAGGGTGCCTCTAAAAATATCAGTTCTCCCCTGCAGACGTTCTTCAAAGGGACACCGGGCTTCCTGCCTGCACAGAGTGGCACTTCCAAGAGGAGCTGCCGACACAGAAATGCTGTGGTTGGTTTGCACTACTTCAGGGTTTAAAACAGAATAAAGAAAAAACTTTTCAAAGACACAGAACAGTGTGAAGTTCCACAAGAACATTATAGAGAAATTATTCTGTACATCCTAACAAGGAGATGAGGAAAAAAAAACAAACAAACTAGAATTTGCCTGTAATTTCCTTATTAATTTTTAGTACATCTGAAACTATAGCTGCATCTAAGAGCAGAAAAAATGTTAATTCAACCCAAAGAGCCATCCAGCAAGCACTAACATTTCTATATGCTGACCTCTTTAAGTCTGCACTGCAGTTGGACTCTGGTACCACCAGACATGGCCTCAGGTGAAAAGCAAGGCTCGGGCAGTAACTGCAGAGCAAAACACTTCTGGCAGGGCTTGCAGCACTGCACTCCTCATACTACCTCTGCGGAAGTGCAATTTCCTACTGCAGGCATCAAGAAGCAGTAAGCTAGCATGTCATGCACATTCCTGTAGTTATTATGTTATAACTAACCCATAGAGTGCTTCTACAATATAGTATTTCACAGGATTTCCTCAATAATTTCTTCAGGATTTACCTAGGACTGTTGTGCAAGAGCCGTAACTATGCCTCTAGAGAACTCAGTAATTATAAGAGGTTTTAAATAACACAATTAAGTGTTTAAAATAATAAAACATATCAAGGTCACACAGTGATGAGAAAGTACAAGAAATGTTCTTCTTGCCACAACACTCTTCCTGGAACTGCACAGCATTCATTACATGAGCTTTCCAGAGAAGCTTTCTGCACATCATAAAATGCAGCACTCAAATCCCTTTTTCTTTTTCCCTTTGTGTGTTTGTGTGTGTGTGCATGTGTGTGTAGTGACCCCAGAGGCTCTCTGCTGCAGCTGTGTGGGACTCCACATCATGCATTTCTTTCAAATATTCTTTCCATAAAAGCAGTATTTTTACTTGAGCAGCCATGATTCAAATGCTATATTAAAAGACATCAAGATTCTTAAAGATGTTAAGAGTTTGAGGTTAGATGTAGATATGTTTTTCACTTGCAAATTCTTAATCAGGTAGTAGAATTCACAGGTCATCCTTCACAAGGCTTTAATTAATCTTCAGCATTAACAAATAGTACTGTTTATTTCACATGGACAGTGCAGATCCCAATGCCCTACTTCATCCACTCATTCCCATCGAATCATTCTCCAGTGCCAGTCAGTAGTTTTTTTGCTTGAAGTGCTGACGATGTACAGTTCCCCAGTTATTCATGGAAACATTGACTACATGCAGAATTTATGCATTACCATTTCTTCTATCAGTCTTCAGCGAAGGGGATTCATCATCCCTACTGCAGGTGTCTAAAACTGAGGTGGACAAGTCTGAATTCAGTAGACAAAAAGAGACAAAAGTCAATGTCAAGGCAAAAATGTCATCTGACTCCCAACATTATTATTTTTTTAATTTTCAGAATGTCAATTTTAAAATGATCTGTTTCCAATAACGTTCAGTGTGACAATTGGGAAGTCCAGTACAGCTTTGCCTCCATACAGGTCCAGCATGGTCAAAGCCATCTGCTCAGGTTGAAGAGGAAGAAGAACATGCCTATTCAAGTTTACTTTTTCATTCTTTTGAAGTTATTTTTAAGACTTCTCATTTTTCCAAGAGCAGTGCCAAGGCTTTTCAATACACATCTATCTGAAACTGAAGACCTAACGAGCAAGCACTGATGGATATGCAGCTGGAAATATTTCACCTTCCCTTCTGATAAGATTCCATCTTCTGACAGCCTTCCTAAGAGTTAATTTTACCCTGCAGTAAAGATGGAGAAGGTGGAGAGGAACATTCCTTGCTACATTGCCAGTCAAAAAAAACAACCCAACACCTTAGCTAGCAATATGGCCATTGTTAAATCACTGTCATGTAAATGTGAAAGAAGCAAGCTCTTTTCTTCTTAGAAGCTGTTGGTGTGGTACCGTTTCTCTGTACTACTCTTTACACTTAGTGACACACTTTCAGGGCAATGTAGCTGTCAAGCTGTGTTTAACAGAAGCCAGTTTAGCTACAGCACAGGAAAATTCTGCCCCAGAAGTCAGATATATTAGTTAATAATTGAAGGGGTGAAGAAACAAGCCTGACAAGAAACTTCCGAATGATGTCACTGGGACAAGGGCTCATCTCAGCGTGATCCCAGCAGGAGAAATCATGAGAGAGAGAGAAATCACTACGTAACGTGCAATGGTTTGCTGCAGACAAACCTTTCAGCATGACAGGCGGGAGCACAGCAGAGAAGGACTTTACTCTGCCTGGAGGAGACGTGAACTTCTGATCATTAATAAAAGAAGGATGACTGACAACTGATGAAATCAATTTCCTTTATCACAGCTGGAGGTCTCACAATTAGCAAAGCTTTGGGCAATTATAGGATTTAAATCTTTTCCTTCTAGGTTTTGTGGGTTTGTTTAGGTATTACCTTATGGTACTGTATTACTGCAGAGCTTTGGGGCTGAAGTGGATTTTCAGACCATGTGCTGAGGTCTCAGCCCTGCAAACCAATCTGACACACAAAATGGAGACTCTAGCACTGTGACTTCTGAGTGTGGTACAGCACCTGATGAAACCGGTAACAACTCTGAAAGGAGTAAGAAAATTTGTCCTTGCTTGTTTACAAGATTCCGATCTGTCATTCCTGTACAAAGTTATTTATGTGGAAAAAGAAAACAACAACAAAAAAATGTTGATCTTGATTTGTCTTTTTTAGAAAGACAGAAGTATAAACATATTAGTGTGTAATCCTAGGTGATCCATATCTTTCAACACTGAAATAATATTCCACATTATTTGTACTGTTTGCACTGGTGATGTTGGTGATGTGTACAGATGACATGCAAAGCACCTCAGGAGTATACAGTGCTGTGTGGATGTGTAAGGCCAGTCCCCCCAATCCTCACCACCACGTGAAGGAGTTTCTAGTCAAAATAATCACAGCAGACAAAAGGTGCAAAGGGGTGCTACAAACACCATGTGGAAATGCCCTTCATTTGCAGTGAGCCAGCAGCTCAGAGCAGGGGAAAGGCTGATGCCAAATCCATCCATGCTCTTCCACCTGGATGTATCCTCACTCAGCTCCACCAGGAGTTCTTCCGCAGTCTCACTCCACTACGGAAACTGGGAAGACGTATCTTTTCTTCGGAAGCAGAAAGGAATAGGCTTGTTTCCTTCCTTTCAAAAGATGGACTGCCGTAACTGTATTTAGGGCTCACTTCTGGTTTATGGGAATTGGAGGAGAGCAGGAAGGAAATCTCTGCCTTGCATTCATTGTGCTCTTTTCATGTCATTATCTGCAGAAATAGAAACATGGGTGAATTTAACTCACTAGGTGGGTAGTTTGGACTTTCTGGGTGGCACTTAGGAAAGTCTCATGAAGCAACCAGAGCTGGAGGGTCACCCATATCCATAGCATTGCCAGCTCGCTGGGCAGGCAGCTCTTCTGAGACTCAGCAGATTGACTCACCTTATTGGAAGTACCTACAGTAGTTGATGCAGAGTTAAAAATACTCAGGTTCTTAATAAATCCATACATCTTGGTCCCTATGAGAAAAAATGGGAATAAAAAACTTCCTCATTCCACAGGGTGTTGTGTACGTCAGTACATGAAAGACTCTCAAGGCTCGGATTCCATATTGAGGGAGTCATCCTTT
Source organism: Odontophorus gujanensis (assembly GCA_013399175.1). Taxonomy (NCBI): domain Eukaryota; kingdom Metazoa; phylum Chordata; class Aves; order Galliformes; family Odontophoridae; genus Odontophorus; species Odontophorus gujanensis. Next base: position 530,164 of record VXAB01007379.1, on the reverse strand, counting down.
GGTCCTGCAAGCCTTATTTCAGCAAGAAGTGCCCATCACTAATTTTAAAGCAAGGTTTTTTCAGAGCAGCAAAACGTGTGTCTGAACACATTCTAGTGGAAAACTCAGCATACACTGTCCTTTAAAGAGGCCAGATCCTTCTCTGCATTGGGGCTTTAAAACTCTCTCAAGAAACAACAACCTGCCCTTCCACCTCCCACCTCTGACTCTTACCCAGAGTCTCCATCATGTGCCTCGCTGAAGTGTTGTGTTATGATCACCATAGCAACTGCAGTCCAACAGCTGCCATGACATTTCATCTTCTGCTGCTTTTAGAATGCTTTCTTTTTGCCAAGAAAAACTTTTCTCAATTATTAAATTTTTTTTGTTAGTATTGTTAGATATATATTTTTTACTACACACTGCTCACTTTCACAAAGTAAACACTTAGTTCTAACCACATATTTTGCTAATTGCTTTTACGCTTCTCTCAAGCCACTGTCAAGGTTTCCGAGGCTGTGCACTGAAAAGCTTACACTTGGTTTTGCAGATAAACTGATGCTTGTGCACCACTGAGCAGTGCCTCCATGAATGGCTGGGAGCCACCTCCATGTGGATGGGCAGCTGCACAGCCCCACCCAGCCCCTCACACCGAGGGATGGAGGCTGATTATTCACAGACATTCACGGTCATTCAGATCTAACCATCCTGCTTGGTTGTCTCTCCATTTTGCTGTTCACACTCCTACCACCAATGCTGTCATCTCTCAGCTTTATATTATGCATTTTTAAAGGGAGTTTACCTACTATTTCCACTTCTCTGCTCTTCGGGGGAAGCTAGAAATAAGACAGCAGAGAATATGAGTAAATACACCTTTTCACTCCTACCCTGCATGGCAGAAGGCCATGCATGGTGAGACCAAAAAGGGTGCAGCAGTGAAGAGCCACAGTCCCCAACTTGTGACACAGACAGGACAGCCCAGCACCTCAGCTATATTCCATCTACAGACAGGGATAAGGAAGCATCATGCAGACTTTAAGTATACACAGAAGAACTCTGCTAACTGAGAATTCATTTTGCTGCTGCTCATTTTACAACTAACAAAAAAAATCAACAAAACAATCCAAAAAACCCCAAACAAACGAAAAACAACCCACCACTTTTTGACTAAGATAGCCATCCTTTCCTTTTCCAAAAGGAGAGGAGGGCATAATTTTTCCTCACTGTGGAAACAGCCTCTCAGATTGCACCCCCCAGAATCCCTTCCCACTCCAGCCTGCACTCACGTGTGGTTTCAGGTGGTATGGTGCCAGGAAGGTGTGAGCTGGAGATGTGCTGGGGCATGGAGAAATGCACAAGACATACTGAGAACACATTGCTTCAGAGTAACAGTGGGATGGATTGTCTGCTGCTTGACCAAGGTGGGAGAGGCAGGATGCGTGCATGTGCTGAAGGGGTTTTGGCAATTGTAAGAAGAAGGATAAAACTCAGATTTAGGCTGAGAACATTTGGGTTTTAAAACCAGAAAGGGGTGAGGGTGAAGGCATAGGTCTGACATCTTCAAGCTATAACTCTTTTTCCTTTTTTCCTTATTGGATATGCTGTCAAATTAACAACCCTTATCTGAAATGCATGTATGGTTAACATAGGAAGAAGGAAAACACCTTCAGAGGCAGTCAGCTTCCTGTCTTATGCTTTTGAAATCTAGCTGATGGCTCACAGAACGGATCTCAAATTTGTATATATATAATCCACACAGCTAAAAGTCATCTATTTTAAAAGACAAGTGTTTGCTCACACGAGGAACATTGTACTCAAGTGTTCAGTCTTTGTGATCCATATGGATTTCATCAACTTGTTTGCCAGGAATTTAGGAAAAACAAACTTTATTCATGTTCCTTGGAGAAATGAATTGGGTTCGTGGTCTGTGCAAAAAGAAATGCAGCTTGGGAACAAAAAAGCCTAGGGCATTCCTGGAACTGGAAGGTCGGAGAGCCAAAATAATTGATCCACTTAATATGTGAAATGAGTGACTTGCAATGGCATCTTCATCAGCACTTGAAGTACAGGGTTTCAGCTTAGGAAGTGATTTCATGTCACATCCCATAAAGGGCCCCCAAATGTGAGGTGCTTTCCCAAGCCACTCTCTAAGCCAGACACTCCCACTGCTCTGAGAACAACATTAGCTCCAAATACTGGACTCCCATTTTTGCTTTTTCTTTAGCTTGATAAATTCTGGAGTCCTCTTTTTTGAACAGTCCTTGAATTGTAACGGCAGGTTTGGCTGCACACGCTTTGTACATTAGACATGAGATGGAAAATGAGAACTGCCATTGGAGCTCAAACCCAAATATTCTCTATTCCCCAGCCTGGTCTCTTGACACACAACATCGTCTCTTCTCTCTTGAGCTCCTCCAAACTACTGCAGTGCTACTGTGCCATGGGCAGGACTCAGCAGAATCAGTGAATCAGAGAATCATGGAATGGCTTAGGCTTGTAAGGATCTCAAAGATCATCCCGTTCGAGCCATCTGATGTGGGCAGGGCTGCAACCCACCAGCTCAGGCTGCCCAGGCTGCCTGGCCTTGAGTGCCTCCAGGGATGGAGCATCCACAGCTTCTCTGGGCAGAAAGTGGGGACTCCCTCATACCTGGCCCTGCTCTGTAGCATCACACAGGGACACTTCCTGAAGACATGGTACAAATCATTCAGTTTCCCTGGGACATGGGCTTTGTACTTGTCAGGCTGGAATTATCTGGGAAAGGATGGGCCCCTTGTTCGTTTGGATGAACATAAAATCTTAGAGCTCACCACTGGGATGATAAAAGAAAAGGAAGGCTAACAAATATTAAAGAGTCCCTGAAAGAAGGGAGGGAGTTGCCAAGACCAACCAGTGCGTGAGCTCATTTCCTGTCTTTCTTTCATGAAACACATTTACACCCATAAAGGAGCTGCAAGTGTTATGTTTTTCCAAATATGGGTACCTATCTAAAATGCACTTGATATGTTTGTATGAAATTATGAAGTTCTTCTGCATCTTTGAGGGGGTTGTACTTCCAGTAAAAACTTTTTCTAGTTCATTATCTTTCCTATACCTTGTAATATTTATACATAGGAAAATAAAAATGATTTGTCTTATTTGACATTAGATGTTAAGACATTTGGATGGACAGAAAAAAAAAAAAGAGCTTTAAGTGAGAACCATTTCAACTGTCCTAGACTTCCAGTCTAAGACGGGACGTATAATAGACTAAAAATGTCTGTACTTGGAGGCTGCCTGGCACCTAACTTGGATGAATAAGTTGAATGAAGTGAGACCTACCCAAATTATTCTGTACTATGACTTTGTACATCAGTTTGTGTGTATGACATTTGTTGCATAACCTGAGTTTCATTTTCCTAGGAATGAGAAAAATCTGTGTTCCTCCACAGTTTACCAATAATTTATTTTCTGTATCAGAAATAATAGGAGAGTTCTGGAATATGTGTTATTATACATTGCTACTACAGAGGAATTTATTTCCAATGACACTTATTCTAAAATAATGGTCTGATGTGAGGAATGTAAACTGATTCATTCTCAAAGCTGAAGTTACTGATTGTGCAGTTTAAAATGTATGCAATTTAAAACAAAAAATGTAACAATTTTAAATAGCCAGGTCTAAAACCAACACATTGCAAATCTTCATAATATGGTATCTCATCAGCTTTTAAAGGAAGCTCCATGTCTGCTCAGTGAGATGTTTGCTACACTGAATTAATGTTGCATTAGAACCCTTTCAGTAAGTCAGTCTGCATTACTCACTTACATAGCATTCTTGGCAAGCCTTGAAAAAAACATTTTTAATACTTAGGAACTATGAGATAGAGCCAGACAGTGATCTGAAGTTTAAAGCAGGACTAGACACCTCATTTCAAAATTGAAGTGGAGAAAAAATAAATAAATTGAAAGTTACTGTGTTTCTAAAGCTTAAGGTTCTACACTTAGTGAATATACATGCCCCCACATCCTGACCAATGGAGAGTAGTGTAGCTTTTTCTTCACGTTTTATTGTGAGAAGTAACTTGGGAAACCACAAATTATTCTTCAAATAGTGTCAAGAAAACTGTCTGTACCTGGTCTATTTCTCAGAGAATGAACTTGGCATTCTGTAGGGAGATGTGAAGGATGCACCCAGTCTGGTGCTATGCTGTCATAGTGGGCTGGGGACATGGGGATCTCTACCCTGTCCATAGCTGACAAGGCCCCATCAGTGTTTTCTCCTCTCCATTCTGTGCCTGAGAAGTGCAGATGGACCAAATCACAGTAACACATCCATGGTTACCCCTCCTTATCATCTGGATGATGCCAGTTGACTTGCCTTCCGCATGGCGACCACCACCCCTAAATGCATTCAGTTCCTTGGCTGTGTCCATCTCTCCTCCGTGTTTTTGGGTTGTCTCTTGGATTCGTGCTGGGAAAGTGGAAAATCCTGCACGGCATGGGTTAATTTTTGTGCCAGTGATGACGGTGGCTGTTTACTCTTTAAACAAACGCCTAATATACACTGCAACTGGCTGAGTGCACAGCCAAAAACCAACCACAGGAAATCTCTTTGACAGCCAGGAAGGCAGAATTGTTAACGTGGGTCTGCATTGCAGCAAAAATAATATAAAAAAAATAGCGGTGTAAAACACCACAAATGGCTGTTTTCTAAGAAGAGAGAGCTATCTATTAATAGTGCAGGCATAAATAACTCTTTCCATTTTATCGGAAGGATTATTGTGGTTTCTCACCTCAGTTTTTTCAGCGGAAGTAGAGAAGACTGTGTAATGCCAAGCAAATAAACCAGCCTAATGTAAAGTTCTCACTGGCGATGAGAAAGCATGCTGGGTTATGTATTGCTATATTTTTATATTTTGTTTCTGTTCTCCTTTGATCTGCGTTAACATAGGCATTAAACTGACAGCTCAGGGTGACGTGTGCACTATTGATATTGAAAACCACTCGTGTATATGGGGGCGTCAAATTGTTCATTTAGAGTGGGTTACATGGCTTGGTAAATACAGTTCTTCAGGGCCTAGATCCATCCATACTGATAAAGTACTTAACTGGCTTTTTAGAAAGAAAAAAAAAGAGGAAGTTAATAGAAAATCTTTGCGGCCTTCTCTTTTTCTAAGGTACAACCACTGCAGAAGACACCAGGTTTGATTCTCCGTCCAGTTACGGTGGTGTAACAGGAGTTGCTTCACAGGCTGCAGTGGAATTTCAGCCTTAAATAAATAATAATAAAAAAAAAGAATAAGGCTCATTGTGCTTTTAATTTTGTTTCATGTAGGCAAGAGGGGAGAAAATTGATTTCGGTTTCAGCCTTTTTTTTCTCATACATGTCACTGATGCATTTCCAACCCTCGGAGAATTGGTGAATGTGGGAATACAGGCTCTAATACAAAACACTTGGCCTGTTTTCAGTTCCTAACACATACTCCAGAGTTCATGTTATGGTTATCAGAAAGAATCTATGAAAAATGAAGCTGCGCACAACTGCAGACCATCAGCGTGGCTTAACCTTGTCAAGCGGGGATGAAACAGGAAGTGCTTTGTGACACTGACTGGCAGAAATACAAACTGATGAAGAAAACACGCTGCAGGAAAGAGGATCTGAGATGGTGAGTTAGCGCCGGGGATGTTAACTAGAGCTGTACACCACTAGGGCTGGGATCAGAGCGGCCTGACATACTTGCTAAATGTTTCATCAAAAGGATTAGTTCCAGCAGCTTTTTTTAACCTTTCCTACAACGCAATTTACCCGAAGGTGGCCGGGGGCAGGGGGCTGCCCTGTGAGATAACATTTTTAATTGTACAAATGCCATTCTTGATGTCATAATCCCGAGGTTAATGCAGCTGCAGGTCCAGAACAGATGTGCTGCCAGCTGCTCGGAAGGCAGAGAGGTGGCCATGCAGGCTGACAGCAGCTAAAATGGCTGCATTTCAGTGGCAATGTAAGTGATGGTAGGTGTTTTCCTACTTCACCCCTATATTTCCATAGGCTACTAGCCCCTCCATAAAGCAAACAAATCATTCACATGATGTATGACCAGGGATCAACAGCCAAATATAGTCACCACTCAATGGGACAGCTCGGGGGCAGGGCAAGACATCCTCAGATTCTAGAAAAGGACAAGCGAAAGGGAAAGAGATGGGAAAACTCTTGGATGCCAGCATGCTAAATCTTGCACCTTACCGTACGCTGTCAGTACTCATTAATTGAGAAACATATTTTGACAAGAGAACCTCAACACGTTCTGTTACATTTAAATACACCTGCTGAATTTCAGCAGAGATCATATTTTCCACATGCAGAGAATCTGTCGATGGGTTTACAGATGACGTACTCTCCCTTCACTTAGAACAAACATTTCTTAGAAGAGATGTTCACACCACGCAGTTCAAAGAGCAGAGTTTTCTTCACTTTCAAATAGAACAAATGGTTTGCTCTGCATCAGGCTGCCGCCCATACACCCATGCCTCACTGCTGTGACATGAGCCCACAAGGGGGGCAGTTCAGCTAAGCAAATAAGATGAATCTGGGCAGGTTTTACATAGGGCCAGCTTGGACATTTCTGCACCATGCTTCCAAAATGTGTCGAGAAGGATAGTTTAGCTCAGAGACAATTCACATAGAGTGTGGGAATGGGCAAAAAGCAGCCCTGTTAGGGTAATGGGAAGGGGGAGAGAAGTTTTATGAAAAGGCAAATCCAGCTGTGGAATCCCAATTTGGGTTGGGAGAAGCCATGAAAAACATCAGGTTGGATCAATCTCTTACAACATAAGAGTTTGGGAAAAAATCTTCAGTTGGTCATATTCCTAGTTCCTATGTCATCTGTGGAATGAGTTGCTGCTCCCAGGTGCAGCTGTTTTGACCCAGCACCTCCCACCATCAGACCTCAGATGTCACCACAAGACCAAGAAGTATTTCACCACGTATCCACAGGTCTCTGCTAAATGCTATGATCTTCTCCTGCATGACTGGGGAACAGTTAAGCAATCGTGGGAATGGCACTTCAGCTATCAAGGACACGGTTTAAACCCTGAACTTCTAGGTAATCCTCTCTCGAACCCTTTCAGTTCTACATACCAGTTTGACCTTACAATTTTAGGCCATGCCCAAACTTGGGTAATGTGACTGGTATAGTAGAAATGTATTTTATCCTTGCAAGCAGTGCACCATTCAGCACATATCTCTATTCCAGTATGACTACCCAGTCCTTAGGGCTTCTGCTCCAAAGTATGAAAACCCACAAATCCTGAACTGCTCTTCACCGCTCCACCTTGCAGCAGATGATAAGGGAGGGTTAAGCAGATGGGGTAAAGGAGGGTTACTTTTCCCAAGCACAGGATAAGCTAGGAATAAGGAAGGGAAGGATCTCTCACTGTAGTGCTGTGGAGCCAAGTTATTCAATGAAGATTGGGAGGGGAAGGAGTTATTTAAAACGGGAACTGGGGAAAAACTAACAGGTGCTGGGGAGCACTCAGGTCAGATAAAGACATCTGCTAGAGATGTCAAGAGCACAAAGGTAACTTTGTATTTGGGTGTAAAGAGTAGGATAAAAATGACAACTGAACAGGAAATAGGAAAGACTGGGATTGCAGAAGTACATCCCAGTACAGAGCCAGGGTGTCAGATGGCAAAGGGACATACAAACAGCCACTCAAAAACTGTGAATACAGATGCTTATGAGAAGAAAAGGGGGGGAAAAAAGAAAAAAAAATGAGAGAGAAAGAAAGAAGGAAGGAAAGAAGGAAAGAAAACAGAAGAAAGGAAAAAAAGGAAGAAAACAGAAGAAAGGAAAGAAAGGAAGAAAGAAAGGAAGAAAGGAAGAAAGGAAAGGAAGGAATTCGGAAGGAATTCGGAAGGAAGGAATTCGGAAGGAAGGAATTCGGAAGGAA
>VXAB01007379.1:458878-521888 GCA_013399175.1 Odontophorus gujanensis | reverse complement strand
AAAGAGAAAGAAAGAAAGAAAGAAAGAAAGAAAGAAAGAAAGAAAGAAAGAAAGAAAGAAAGAAAGAAGAAAGAAAGAAAGAAAGAAAGAAAGAAAGAAAGAAAGAAAGAAAGAAAGAAAGAAAGAAAGAAAGAAAGAAAGAAAGAAAGAAAGAAAGAAAGAAAGAAAACAGGTGCACTAGAAAGGCTTACACGGGAATGTTAACATAAAATCATTTCTGAAATGCAATGGAGATGCTATTAAGGCAGAAATGTGCTGCCATTAGGCTTTGTAAGTCAATGAGATGTCTTTTAAGAGACTCTTCAGCTCCTATAGACACTGTAGGCTTGATTCAAAACTGTTATTTGAGCTGTGGTCTGAATTACATAGGAGATCTGATAGGAAGTTCATAACAAGCCTCTGACTAAAATATAGAAATGAGTCACTTTAAAATATAACAGATGGACGGATCAGCTTGCACAGACGAAGACATTTATATCAACAGTTCCATGAGATTTTAAATCATTGAAAGCTGATCTTTTTTGTTCACATAATTTCCCTACTTTTAGCCAGCTTATGGTAAAGCATATTGCAACATATGTGTTCATTCACTTAAAGGAGTGAAAAAAGTTGCAAAAATAAACTGCCAGAGATTCTATGCAGTATACTTTTGTTTAACACAAAGAACACAGAACCTTTTCAGTTACTTGTATGTTTGATCATCAATATCCTGTCTTTTGCAAGTAAATACTCCCACGCAAGAAGTTCAAATAAGGTGCTTCTGAGTATAGAAGCTTTCAACTACTTTCTGTTTATTTATCTAGATTGTTCCACATGTTGGTGTTCATCTTTCTCACAGTAGGACAATCAGCCTGATGAGCTTTAATAAAAGGCATTAAATAGAGCTAACAATGAAAATTGAAAGTAAACATGGAGGACTAGTAGCATCATATAGCATGTCAGGATTTATGAAACAATTCTCTTTTTGTCTTCCGAACATCTATACCTAGGACACATGAATTCACACTGTCTCCAAATTAATTGCAAGGAAATATTTCTAAGAGAATTGTGAAGTCCCATTTGTGATAATAGCACAAGATGAAATCCCTACACCAAGAAGCACAGAGGTGTCTCAGTCACCTCAGCTCAAAGGCAGGAGTACCTTCTTTCTGCAAGTTAGTCTCTCTTTTTCCTACAAGGGATTTCAGATGCAATTAGGACCCCAGTGCCTCTGAGATTGAGTCTTAGGGGCTAAAAGCAAAGTCTAGAAAATGTACAGGGTCTATTTTCCCAGAGTAGTTAGAACTGGCACTGCAGCATATTGTAGAAATGTTCACAACTTCATTAGCAAAAAAAATGAAGTCAGCTGATTCCCCATGGCTGGCTTAGGGCTACCTGGTGAGACCTGTTGTGTATAGATATAGATAGACAGTTAGAGATATTTCAGTTATATGAACTGGAAGTCCTCTAGCCCCTGCAGTCTGTTATTCATGGCACAAGTGAAAGTTGCTGAAGACTCAAAAGGGGATTCTGTGCTCCATACAGAGCAGCAATTAGGACAGAATTGTGTTTTGGTTATTCTAAATTTCTGAGGCCAAGTTTGTATTTTAAAATTCTGTTTAGATGCCAAGTCACCATGGAGGACCTAACTCATGGTTTCTCTAGTAAACTTCCTTTAGTACCAAAAAACATTTCCCCTGGGTGCTCACACAACAACATAACGATGTGATGATGTCAAGCAATCTGGCACATAATTTACATCAAAAGGCAGACAGTCGAGAGACTACACAAACTTCTGCCTGTAAAGGCCAGTCTTGGAGTTGGTTTTGTGTCATCCCTTTCTACTCCTCTCAAAATAAAATATATACCTAAGTCTGAACAGCAAGGAACTTGTCACCCAACATGTGAACATGTGGCCAAGAACCTTCTCTTCGACTTCAGTAATTAAGCCAGCATTTCCTTCAGATGACAGTCTGAAAGTAGGAAGAAAAAAGTCTCATGTTCCTCACATTGACCTGGAATACTTCATCAATTGACCAGGGATGTGGATCCCATCAGAAGATGCAGTATGGTAACCAGCAGCAGGAATTGTTTCATAGCCACGACTCAGTTACCAGCAGGCATTTCTATGCAGTGTCAACAAAGGTATAGCACTTTCAGAAGTATTACCTAAACCACACTATCTCAGGAAGTATTTCCAAACAGCCAGATGAGTTTTTTCCACTCTGTACTGACTTCTGTGGATTTGCTTTCTGGCACTTTCTCTCCTAGTGGTTTGATTTCACTAGTGGTAGAGCTAGATTGATCTGATGTCAGCAGTTTGAAAGATGAATGTGTAACATAAGCTAGTCCTCTTGGCTCCCTCTACAGTAAGTAAAGAGGAATTGGAGTTTCCATACAGTGCCACATCCCTTACCACAACAGCCTGATCTAAGGAGTCAGCTTGAATCCACTTCTAAGAGGAGCTTAAGAAACAAGATAAAATGTAATTGTGAAATATGGTAGCAGTTAGGAGAGTTTCCCAGTTTCTACTCAATGGTATTGAGAGGTCTTTGAAGGTTTTATCTAGATTCTCAACACCAAGTGTAAATCAATCTGTCAGTTCCTGCGACTGTAGAAGATGTTATCTTCCAAGTCAAGGCTATGCAAGACACACCAAACCCAGACAATGAATATTAGAAATGGCAAAAGCCTGTGCAATTCAGAGCCAAGCACTGACGAAGTTTGAAGTCGAGCTGAAAATACAGCCACTGTCTAGATTCCAAACAAGACAGGCAACAACTGCAGATGGTTATAGGGAGCACAGTGGCAGGGACACACAAAAAGCATGCACGGCAAGAGACGCTGTATAATTGCTGTATTGTCACATTTCCCGCTACCTCCATTCAGTGCATTTTCCGGAATTTCTAACAAATGCTTAGTTATTTTATATTCATTCTCAAAGATGTTTTTACCAAGTTGTTAAATTGATGTCAGACAGGGCCTGGCTGCCTGGTTTCCAGGTTTGTGTCATGTATCTCATTTAATTCAAATGGCTTTTTGGCAATCCTTGATGAGCAATGCAGTGCTCGTTCAGAATTCTGTTATGTGTTCTTAGCACTTTACGAGTTCTTAGCACAACACAAAGTTTTCCCACAAGTCATTGGTTCAGTCATTCTCCAGTGCTGTGGAAGTCAGTTTCCTCTGAACTTCTGCTCACCGGTGGAGGTAGGAAAGAGATTTCTGTGCCCAGAAGTTGATATTAGCAAGCCCTTGCTGTGACTTTGGGGAAAGATCTTTCTTCAACTAACTTTATTTCTTTACCTGAACTAAACTAAAGTTCATTTAATCTCTTACTATAGTAACTCTAGTGGTAGATTTCTGCAGCTTCCTCATTCAGCTTAGCATTTTAGTTAACCTTTACACCAAAACAATTGTTTTCACTCCAGTTTAATGAAATTACTTCTTGGCCCCATGAACATAAAAAGCAAATGATTCCTCTCCTATTGGAAGAAGTCAATTAAGGTCCATAATCATTCACCCCTTTCCCCTTTCACTGCATCTTCTTCGTTATACTATGTTGTGGATTGGCAAGCAGGTAAGTACATGTGTAAAAAGTAGAAGCTCCATCCGTCTTTTAAGGAAGTCCCATGAGTGGATCCGAGCTGTGGGATCGTTTGAGGAATTGTTACAAGCATTCTCTTGGCTTCCACCTGGGAACTGCCTGTGTTTGTTCATGGTGGGATTCACCCTGACTAAATGTGGGTATGAAAAATGGTGTCAGCTACTCGAAGTATATCACCTGGGTCACCCCTGAATGAAGAAAAATCCCTGTAAAGTTATTCACTCCACCTTCATTCCTCCCAAGAGTGACTAATCCATCCCCTTCAACCACACAGGGATATTAAAAGATGAGTTTAAAGTGGAGCTAGGGAAACTTTCACCTTAGCAACCAAACTACAGATTTATTTGTCTGATCCATGACAAAAAAAAAATTGTTGTGTTCAGGTACAGACTTTCCAGGATAGAAAGATTTTTTTCAAGCAATGTCCTGAGGATATCCTAGGACAGAAGCAATACAGCCCACATAGTGTGTTGGGACCCCACCTAAATGAACATCCTTGCACAGCTTTGAAAGCAGCACCTGAGTGCTGTATAGCACTGGCAGGAATTCAAATGGTCTGCATGGAAAAAGAGGAATTTGTCACATGGAGTTCCGTGAAAAACCTGGGCTTCAAAAGTCAGAAGTCCTTTGGGCCTAAAAGGTGGGTCCTGGTGGGGACAATAAAGCTAGATAATGGTTGGCTATACTGATGCAAGGCTTGCTTTTTATTATTCTCAAAGCAAAAAAGAATATTAAAAAAAAGAAAAAAAATATAATGGAGCTCATCTCCTCAAAGTCCAGGAGGAGTTGGTAGGCAGGATGATCTCGCTGATGTTCAGAAACACTTCCTGGCACTGCACTCTGCCATTTAATTCACTATGCCTTACAGTGACAGTTTGTTCCTGAATAAAGACTGGAGGACAGGGTTTTGTAGAAGCACCAAGAGCTTCTCTTCTTTGTGTTTTTTTTTTTTTTTTTTTTTTTTTTTTTTTTTTTTTTTTTTCTTTTTTTTTTTTTTCTTTTCTTTTCTTTTCTTTTCTTTTCTTTTCTTTTCTTTTCTTTTCTTTTCTTTTCTTTTCTTTTCTTTTCTTTTCTTTTCTTTTCTTTTCTTTTCTTTTCTTTTCTTTTCTTTTCTTTTCTTTTCTTCTTCTTCGTGTTGAACACAGAGAGGAAAAGGCAGGCAGATGCATGTCATAAATAAACCCAACGTGAACAAAGAACAGATCTCCCGAGGAACTTGCTGTCTCAGTACTTGGAGCACAAAGAAATGAAGTCAGCGCAGCCCTTCATAGAGGAAGTCCTTCACTTCCTCAGAAAGTTTGAACATGCCAAGAAAGCAAAACAATTTCACAAGACCAAAGTATATGGGTTTCTAATCCCATGAAAGCAGCGTATGCTTAGTTGCAAATCCAGTGTCAACAGAGCTTTCCTTTAGCACAGCACAGTGCAGTTACAGCACAGGTCCAGGACGATAAGGCTGTTATCACACAGAAATTCTTTTAGAAAGTGTCATGTTTTTCAGTGCAGAATTAAAGCAGAGATTAGAGGGGAAAAACAAATCTCTCTCTCTGTCTCTCCTTTTTTTCTTCCCAGCTAATTCAATGGATTATAACACGTGGGGTCAACAACAACACACGCATAAGGAAAACTCATAAGAAAATCTCTGTTCCATGGTAATTCGTGCAAAACCAAACCAAACCAAACCAAACCAAAGAAACAAACACACCAGAAAACAGCGGGTAAATATATTCAGAATTCACCCAACATCGCAATGAAAAGTGCTTTATTTCTTCTGCACAGTTGCTTTATTTCTCTTTCCATGAAGGTCCCACAGCCCACAGCTGCAGCTGGGAGCAGCACTGGGATGAGGAGTGGGGCCAGATATCATCCCTGCTCTGGGGAGGGAGAGGGGAGGGCTGGAGGCAGCCTGACAGTGTGCTTGGAGCGGGGATCGCTGAGGGCACAAAATGAATGAGCCACTGACCATAAGCCAGAGGGCTGTGTAAATAAATAAATAGGTTGGAAAGCCACTCTACCCCTAAGAATTGTGCGGTTCTTGCCAGCTGCAGGTTTGGGACTGGGGATGGGACCCATTTCGACAGCTCCAAGCACTGACATGTGCACTGCAGGACGCAAAGCGGAGCTCCCAGCTCACTCAGTGGTGTCACAGCAATGGCAACATGGGGACACCACTCACTGGTGAGGTGGGATAGGCCAGTAAGGCTGGATGCCTGTGGCCCCTAGATGCAGATGCCGGGTGTACAGCTATGAGGCCTCAGGTCTAAAGGCGGGCTGCCCTCACCACACGCAGAAGGCCATTTTTGTCATTAGCTCAAAGTGAGGCTCATTGCTACCTCCTGCAGGAACTGTAGCTTTCAGAAATAAAAATCACATCTAAAACTTTTCCCCCTTATTTCATTTCTTGTATCATCTTCCTCCCCCATACACAATATGTGCACACACGTATCTTCCCAGCTGTTTGCCCCACAGCGCCTGCAGAGAAAAGCTACAAGCATCGGCTGTTCTTAGAGCATGTTTTGTTTCCTTCAGCAAGAGAACAGAATTAAAATCTTTTTTTTTTCTTTCTTTTTTTCTGCAATTAGCTTCCAAAGGGTTAACTTCGGATGGTGTTTTTCAAAAATAAAAGCTTACAGCTCCTGAGATAGTATCAGCCCATTAAACACAGGTAAGAATATGAGAGGGAAAGAGAAGGGAACAGATATTATATATGTAAGGAAAATTAAAACTCAGGATGTTGGGCGTGGGGGGAATGTGCTTTGAAGTACAAAAGATCCATTGTTAATGTGGGACAAAACCTCCCCAGTATGGGACAGAGATAAAAAGGAGGGAGTTTCTAACAGATCAAGGTCAACCAAGATATATGAATAACATAAATGCTATTAATCTCGTACAGCATGAATCAGAGAATTGCAGCAGGGTATAGCTGTGTGGCGGAGTTCATGGCATGAGTGTTTTATGCCACTTTGTATTAGATAATGAGCGTATTCATCAGACTCCTACACATCATCCAAACTGGCAGAGAAGGAGCTTTAAGGAGCTTGAGAGAACAAATCAAAGAGCTGGCTCTAAAGCTCAGAAAGGTAATAGGGATGTTCAAATACTGCCCCAAGTTTAGATATTTGCAGGCATCCATACAATCTGACTCCGCAGGAAATAGCGTGAGAAAGAAGCTCTGAGTTGGACAGCTTGCTGCTTATTATTTATGATGCTGCCTCTGTCATAACAGCTGATTTCACCAATTAGAAAAGATGTAAAGCAAGACAGGAAAAGACTATACCAAAAAAAAGTCTGTCTTGTTTTTCTTTTTGTTGTTTTTTTTTGTTTTGTTTTGTTTTTAATTTTCATGGCTGCAAATTCAGAGACACAAAGAGAATCGATTTTCATCTTGGAGACTTAATCTAAACATCACTGAGAAGCAAGAAGCTGAGCCATACCAGAGTCTAAAAGTACATAACCAGATGTAATTCTGATTTCACATGTTGCATTTCCACACATTTTAGTCTCCTGAAATTCCAGAGACACATGTGTTCCAGAGAAGCTTAAGGGATAATTTATCTTGGGGAGGAAGGAAATGAAAATGTATACATGTGTGTATATATTTTGACAACAATCTGCAACCAGATTGTTTGCAGCGGTTTGCACTTTCATTTATTTATTCCAAACAAACATCTGAACACAATGACATGCATCTATGTAGCATGGTTCTCCTGTTTTTTATGCTTTTCAGATTTTTGAAAGAAATTTGAAATACAGTTGGGACCAAATTAAAATTCCAAAACTGACTAATTCCTTCTCCCTGAGGTTAGCAGGGTTTACTCAGCATGAACCTAGACTTGCATTCAATTCTACATTTTGGTGCTATGTAATCAATGGAAAAGGGCAAGCCCCATACTGAGGCCAACTCTCCACAGAGAGCACATCTGACTTAAAAAGATTTTGAAAGCAGGGCTGGTTGTTTGCAGTGCAGAAGCATTTAGGGGCTATGCTGAATTTGGAGCTGTTCTGCAATGCTCTCTCTACATACGCATAGGTATGAATGCATATATGTGTTGTACATGTGCACAAATGCAATATACACTATTAACTGTTCAGTTGCCTGATTAATAAGAGATGTTTTTCAGCTTAGTGAAGGGAAGTTGGAGCAGAGGAATGGGGAAGAGAAAGAGAAACAAGAGATGGGACATATCACACGCATTCAAGAACTGCTCAAACATAACACCAGCGCTATCAGCATGAAAGACAGTCGCTCCTCTAGCTAACTTACAAAGTGGGCTTTAACAGGACAGGAAGAGCAATGGGAGATCAAAGAAGAAGCCATAGACTTCTTTGAAAACTGCTTTCACAATCAGAAGTTTGTGTAGGGAATATCAGACAAAAGCACAGAGCAAGCCTCAGAACACCAAATTCTCCTTGCGGTTGCCTATATCCAAGGAGCCAAAGGATCAGGATAGCCTTTACTGCTAGGAATTGCTCTGGTACACACAGAGCCTCATACCCTAGGCTGACAATAGCTCTTAGAGGAGGTGCTCCAGGTTCACCTCATGAAGAGGCCTACTTAGTGCATGTTGCATAGAAGTAGCTCGCCACTTTGCCAGTTAGGGATGGGCCTTGTGACAGGCCCCGTCCTTCCCAAAGCTTCACAGTGCGTGGATGCCCACAGGCAGGATGCAATTTTCCAGTTGGGTCACTGAGGTAATGGAGGTGAACAAAGGGAAAGGAGAGCGCACTCGTTAGGCTCAGAATTTCCCTGCAATACAGACAGGATATAAGAACAACTCCCCAAAAATGGCAGTACTCATTCTTACTGTGAACACAACATTTGTTTTTATTTCAAAGTAATTGCTGTGCTCAATTCCTTCAGATGCTCAGAAAGGGAAAAAAAATTCCCTTGAAGGTTTTTACCTCACGGTTAAACATAGTGGTGAAACAGTTAACATAGCTATGTATCACCATGTTGGCATGGGGGTTTTATCTTTTATTGGCACCATTTTATCCCTGGAGACAATAGGAGATTGTTCTTGCTGTGTGTAAAAAGATCTTGTTCTGGCAAGTAGGGTTTTCCCAGTGTACAGTTTTAAAATCCTCAGTAAGGGAGACACACACTTTGCTGGAACTGGCCTGCAAAGGATCTCCTCCAGCAGTGATCTCCTCACCATTAACTGCTCCAAGTGCTGCCAAGCACACAGCTGGCACATTGCTGAACCCAGCAGAGGAGAAAGGGCAAAGCTTGCAAGCCCCTAATATAGCATTATTATGAAGATAGGGAAAAGAAGTTAATTCTTCTGTAGATGTCATCTACAGTGCAAATAAGTGGGAAGAGCAAAACATTTGTCTTAGAAGCCATCTTCTTTGCTAGAAATACAAAACCTATGAGGAAACAAAGGTTCTGGTTCCCTGCATCAGGTGCTTCTGCACGTTCTATGATCATAGGATTTTCTCTTTTAATTTGTATCTTCCTGATTGTATAAATAGCACAATACACAATTGCAGCAGTTAGAGG
Source organism: Odontophorus gujanensis (assembly GCA_013399175.1). Taxonomy (NCBI): domain Eukaryota; kingdom Metazoa; phylum Chordata; class Aves; order Galliformes; family Odontophoridae; genus Odontophorus; species Odontophorus gujanensis. Next base: position 512,805 of record VXAB01007379.1, on the reverse strand, counting down.
CATTAGGGATAAGAATGTATTTACATCAAAGATGTACACACAAGATTATGTGTGTATGGTAAATTCTCATCTCCATCACTAAATAAATATTATGATTCATCCACACCCAAAGTCTTGAAAGAAAGCTGTTTTAGTGTAAACAATTGACTTCCTGGCCAATTGTTAAATTATTTGATGATTTGATCCCAAGAAATTCAGATTCTGTTCTGTTGAGAACACCTTACAAATTTTGATTAGACAGATAATCCACCCTAGATTTGTCCAGACATTGTAGTTTATTTGTAGTCATATCACAGCATTTGGCTGGCCTAGTATTTCAGTCATTCCCATTTGCAGAAGGTGTAAAACACTTTGGCTGCTTCCAGACTGTAAGTGATTAGAAATACAGGCATGAACAAATGATGGCAGCCTCTGCTCTATATTTCATGAAGACCCACATTTCAGCCCTTCTGCAGAATATGCTCTCCAATCTCAGATTACACTGAAAAATAAAGTCTCTAGCGGCTGGAGCTAGAGCATTTGCTTTCAAAACATTTACCGAGCGTAAGGAAGTGCAACGGCGATTGCAAACCCATCAAACCCTCAAGCTCCCCAGCGTTATGAACTGCCCAGAAGGTCAGAGCTGAACTGCAATCCTATAGCCATGACTGTTTTTCACATGAAGCAAAATTCATCATCTTGCAGCAGATGGAAGATGAAATAACAACAAGGTCTCTCTTTGCCCTCCAGGGATCGACCTGCAGCTGCATTTCACTCTGTCTTTTCTCTGCAAGGCCCAGGTAGTTAAAGGTGTGTGAATAAATTCATTTTAGTTGCTTGTTTTACTTAAGCCTTGAAATTAAACTACTGAAAAATCCAAAAGGCAATTTTTCTCCAAAGCAAAATGTAGCTTGAAAAGTGGGGTTACCACTGACATTCAAACAAAAGGAAATAACACAAAAATCTGTCCTGGTCAAGCAAAATCTCTTCCCTAATGGTTAAACACCATTAGGCACCATTTACAGAAGGAAGGTAGCATTTTATCCAGCAGCCCACATGCAAGGTTTGGGAGATACTGTTATAAACTCTTACTTTCCCTGCTAGGGATTTGAAAGCCACAACAGCCATCTCTGCAGAGAGGATGGTGCTCATCATGACAAAGAGCCTAGCTCTTCTCTTGGAGCCCTTCCACACCTTTGTATAAATTAATTAATACATCAAACAAAGAGAGAGAAATGACTTGAAGGCCTATAAGTTAGGGTGCTCTACTGTGAAGTGAAGCAAACCAGTGAATAACTCATTAATGATGTTACTATTTCAGTAAGTCAGTCATTTTTATTGAATAAGAAAACGTCATCATCAGGGATTGTGAAAACGGCGCCCAGTCAACCTGGTGCTTGGGGCACCCCTTTGGGAAGCTGAAATTGCCCTCAGGTGAAATCAGAATTGAAGCCTCTCCAGACAGGCGCTCTACTGGCAAAATTGTTGGACAACAGCAAGTGTTTCAGCCCACATACTTTGTAAATTATTGTACATAGGACTGAACTGAAGAGTTATCAAGCTAATTGCTTTCCAAAGCAACTCTCTGGTTTATTCATGTGACTGGGAGGTTACCTCCAAGCCTTGCCAACATCTTGTTCCTCACCCAAACCCAGGTACAGCTCCGTGGTTTCCTGGCACTGAAGCCCATGAGGGGCTGGAGATGCCAATTGGTCAAACAGACAACCTGCAAGCAATTTAGACACTGCAAAAATCAGATACAAACTCCCCATGTTTCCTGATACACATGAAAGGATGAAAACTGAGATGCTTGGTGGTGCCACATTAAAGGCCCTAGAAGATTTGCAGAAGGACAACAGGAAAAATTCAGTCTAACGAACCATCATCCGTCGTCATGAGTAACAACTGTGTCCATCAGGAATCTTCACACCCATATTTTCATCTTTAAGCCACAGTAAAGCAAAAGGAGGGCAGCTGGTTAAAAAAAAAAAAATAAGTTACTGTGACAAAAAGTGTGATTCTGGAGGAATTTAGACATTCCTTCTCCAGAAAGAGGTTACCCGGTGCCCCGAGGAGCACTCATTGCACCTTTGCTACCTCCTGGTCATGGAGAAGCCCCCTCCTGCCTTCCAGAGCCTGAAAACATTGCCATCTGTTCTCACTTGAGGAAAATACTTGTTTTATCTTTTCCATTTGTTTTAAGCTGTTTTTAAACAGAAGAGGCTCAAAATACAGGCTGTGCAACAGCATATGATACAGTTAATTTCTCTCGCCATCTAATGTTAACAACATATGGAGACTGGCCTGAATTGCCAAGGACATAAATCCATCCCTGCCTCTTGGCTTGTTCACTGAATCTCCATTTTTTATGAGTACACATTCCTACAGAAAACTTCACCAAAACACCTGGTGGGGACAGTCCAGATGGATGAATCTCGCTGCACAGAATGGACTCCTCTCCCTCCCCCTGAAGCACATCTCCCATCACTCTCCACTCCTCAAAAACCAGATCGCTGCTTCCATTGATAAAGACTATTTCATTAATAAGTTTGATTCCTGTTTACAGTTACGTCTATAACATACCAGATGTTTCTTTAAAATTGTTTGATTTGTGGATGACTTCAGAGCTCATGACAGCAAGGGACATTCGTATCGGCAAGAGCCAAACCAACTGCGGGCAGGTATTGTGCAAGCTTCCTTCCCCTTCTGCCAACTGACCTCATTCCTGACCTGCAAATTCTCTGCTATTCCCTTTTCATGCCAAACTATGCAGTGGTTTTGAGATGCACACAAATAAACTCTCAAGCTCTTTCCAACATGCTGAATTAACCAATATTTGAACTCGAGTTTCAGGCTGAAGACATTTACACAAACCTTCAACTGCTCCACAGTCAGAATTTGGCGTTTCCAGACCACTTGTACAAATGGATGTCTTGTGTCTTTTGTTAATTGCTGTTAGAAAAATAGCCAGCCTAATACTGGGGAGGGAAATTATCAACAATTTTTACAAAGAGGCAGAAGGGTCCACAGGGCAGCTCACTGGGAAACCTCTGAAACACAGTGTAATGCTCTGAACAACAGATGTGCATTTTTATTTCACTTTCTGAGTACAACTTTGAGAAAAATGTGGGTGCTTTTGTCCTTCTCCCTGGGTACAGCAATGAACAATGAAGTTTCAGATACCTTATACATGAAAGATGGACTCTGCTTATAATCAGCATGTGCGTCTGGCCTCTTGCAAAGCCTGTATGTGAACTCTACAATGGAACAAACTCCAAGATGAGAAGCCCATGTGTTCCAGGTGTAACCAGATGTTAATTTGCACTTGTTTGTTCTCCTCTCCCTGTCCCTTCCTCTTTACAACATATGTGATGTTTACAGTTCATCTTCATCACACAAGTATGGGTATCTTCTAAGCTGGAACCAGTAAAGTCTGTGAGTTCTTTTCTGTTAAAGCAAAGTTACATAATTAATTTTCTGGCAACCTTTTTTGTAAGAAGTCTTAGCTAATTGTCTCTTGTATTCTAACCACAGCTCTCTATAGCAGTTAAATCAACTCCTTTTTTTCTTTTTTCTTTGCTTAAAAAACAGCTGACTGCACACCCATGATCAATAATTCTGCTTTTCAGCATTCATTGGTATATCATATGATGAACTGGATTACTCATTAAAAACTCCTTTAGCCACGTTGACTTGCCTAGTGTGAAGTCACCTGGGTTTCAAACAATGTATAATAATAATTTCCTTTTCTCTTTCTGCAACCAATTTTCTGTTTATTAACTACTTGGATTCTTCGAGGTTTGGGGATTATTTGCCCCCCAGTTCTAGTTCGTAAACCCCCTTCAGACATTAAGTCTAAAGAATATCAAGATGCAAAGAAAAGAAGTAATATTTCAAGAAGGTGTCATATCTTTGTATGGAAAAATTAATCCAATATTTCCTATGTTTGGATAGAAAAAACACAGATCCTGGGACTGTCAGGTAAGAAGGAAGCAAGAATGAGGGTTATGCTCCATCCAGACAGACGCTGGCATCCTTCCTTTTAAAGCACAACAGGCCACATTCAACCCCATTGCTTTTTCGGTGCTAGAACTCATTGCACCTTTCAAAAAAGCAGTGAAAGAAAGAACACTGTATGCTGCAAATGCTTTTTTTATCACTATGTCAACAATAGTACAGGCCTTAGCATTTAGCAAGAGCTATTTACTTTAGGGCTGAAAAGCCTCTCATCGGCTGGGGCAGATGGTACACAACACCAGTTTCAACATAAGGTGCCTGTTTTTTTCCGGTGTTGATACTGCAAGGTGCAGAAATGTTGTGAGCAGCTGTTGTCAGTGCTGTATTTTGCTGCTGTCAAGTTCGGTTCAAACCGTTCCTGCCTTGGTCACGTTCCAGTCAGCGGGGACACGGAGGAAAAGGAGGTTGTGGCACAAAAAGCATTAGGAGCTCCGTATCAACTCGGTTTGCCAATCTGGAAAGGAGCTTTGCAAATAGGTCACTCATTAAATAAGTTTATATAGCTGAATTCAGGAAGCCTCCTCTAAGTAGAACAACGGTAATGAAAAAAAAAAAAGCATTTTATTGAGCCTTCTGGGTGGGCACAAGCACCAGGCAGAATCCAAAGCCTACATAAGGCATTACCTTTCAAGATACTTATCTAGCCCCTCAGTAAGCGACCAGTTATTATTTAGCCTTATGTAAACAGCTCTGTAATCATTTTTGTACCTCTTTGCAGAAGCCTAAAGGAGGAAAACTCAACTACAATATTAAATGAGTCACATCGCTGTGTTTTCTTTTTAACCAAAAAGACTAATTGAGATTGGAAAAAAAAAAAATCAAACTAAAAACCAACCCTACAAAAGAAGCCTCTCTTCTCAACTCCGCCTCTTCAAAAGTAAGGGGACCACTTACAAACATAAAATGAAGATTATGTGCTAATGTTGGCAGGATTTGAGACCTTACAGCTTGTGAAACTATCTGAATTTGGTCTCTTTGGCTGGGCAGGGCAAGTGTATCCTGTAACACACCTTCCTTTCATAACTGTTCAGATCCAGGGATATTTTCAGAGCTCTCTGCAACTCCCTTCCTTTGTACGGAAACCAGCGCACCAGAAGATGGGATGCAGAGCAGAATCAGGAGCTGGGAGGCACTCCTATATCTTGCAGGATGGAAATTAAATATTAACACGCATATCCTGAAACCTGCTTGGAATTCACACGGTTACAGCATTTTAACTCGTTGAGCAGTGAAAAGGGCAGGATTGAGATTTTGAGTAGTGGCAGACTCTCCTGTTCCCCACTGGTTGCAATTAAATACTCCAAGTCCTTCTGGTTACTGTGCCGTGTTTTGAATCACTTCTCATTTCATAAGAGACTGACACATTCAAACAGCCCTCACATTCTGCTGATGTTGCAGCAGTATGAAACAGTTTACCAGAGCTGAGAGAATCTACACAATTTCTTCAACAGTACAGAGGCTTGTTCCAAATTTATCTGATGGAGCTCGCAGCTGAGTAACTGCATCATAATGGAAACAGGTTTTAAAGTTACGTCCACATTGCTAAATGGGAATTGAACACTGAATGCAAGCAATGGGGCCCTGATCTTCTGCGCTATTGAGGTATTAGTTCATTCTCTGGCACTATTTCGGGCTGCTCTAGCTAAGCTCTCTCCCCATGACCAAACTTGGATGCAGTTCCATCAAGAAATTGTACTCCAGAAGCAGCTCCCAAAAGGCAGCATGGCTAAGACTGCACCAGGTTTGACTCTGTTTTCTCTCCTACTCCTTAAGTCCTTGGAAAATAATACTTCTGACTTAAGACCCAACAACAGCCAAGGTTGAGTGCTGTGGATGGATGCAGCATGGATGCAGACAGCAGACTTGAAGCAGGCTAAGATGCATTTGTGTAGATGTAAGTCACTCTGCACCACTGGCCTGGGGACCAAGGAGCCTCTTCTGCTCTGGTAGAGATCTAGGCATTTTGGGGAGGAGGATTCAAGAGTCAAACAAGGCCACAGGTCTCAGAGTGTGTGGATGAACATTTGATATCTTGAAATCCATCCAAAATAGCGATTAATCCAGAAATAATAAAGGCTGTTCATAAGCTAGGAAAAAATGCTGGAAATATGACAAATTTTGACTAGCAACTCATTGTCTGGCACTCTTAACACCTCACCAGCTTTATTGTGAAAACATACAGCCCCAGAAGCCATATACCAAATGGAATATAGCAATGGAAAGTTGTTTCTCTGGTCTTTGTAAAGAACTTAGTCACTCTCGTCACCACAATGCTGGGGAAAGGAATCCCACAGCTAAATGGCATGTTTTGTGAAAAAATTCAACATCTGCATACTTGCTTCATTATGTTCCCTCAGTTCTTGGATGAGAAGAGAGCAAACAGCTGATCCTTATTTACTTGTGAAATAAAGTCAGTAGGAAAACAGGATTTCATAAAGCCCAAACCATTTCATTAAGAACACCACAGACTGAAGCCTACTGCCAAATATGAGGCAGGATCCTGGAGGAACCCAGAGAATTGGCGACCCTGGAAATTACGGTATCCTCAGACGCAGGACAGATGTGCCCAAAGGGCAGGAACATTGGGAGCTGGGGTAATTTACTCAACAGAATTCCAAAGACAAAAAGTCAGTTTCCTATAAATGAGAAACTCTTCAACAAGTTTCATTGTGACCGAAAGCTATTGTTTTCTTACAAATCTGCTGAGCACATTTTTTAAAAGGTGCAGTTTGCAGTCTGAGTACTTTCCAACACTGATTCAGTTGACTCCATTTGAGACGTGCATCTTTGTGCATGGAAAAAGCATCATTTGCAGATGACACTCTCGAGCTGACTGTAAAGTAATCCCTTGTGACTAGCTTAGACCAGATGACTGAACAATTAGGTAAATGGAATTAGAAGTTCCAAATCCTAATCCAAGCGAGTTAGATACTTCAACATGGAGTTGAGCCTACAATAAGACTCACAGGAGAATACCTAATGCCATGTATGGAGGAAGAGCCCTCCTGGAAGTGACAGTCTTAAAAATTCACAGCATGCAGTGCTCCTTGAAGAAGCTGACAGTGGATATAGTGGAAGAAGGCCTGCCATCCCTTATTCAGTGTTGGGAATGTCAGCAATTCATTAGAGGCCGGATGTTCTTTCTCCCTCTCAACACTTGACAGCTGAACAGTTTGCATGGCTGCTTAGGCACTAAGACATCCCTCTTCATGCCCCAAAGCCTGGAATTTGACTGCCAGGAAATCACTCAGAGCTCTGGGCTACTGTGGAAGGAGCCACTGCCTGTCTCTCTCATGGAAACTAGGTCAACGATGATCATGAATGAGGATAACGAAGCACTGGAACAAGCTGTCCAGAAGGCGTGTGGAATTGCTGCTCTCCGGGGTTTTCATAGTCCTAAGAAACGTGGTGCAAATTCAGCACTGGCCCTGCTTTGAATGAGAGCTTGGTGCTCCCCTCCAACCTGAACAACTTAATCCTGCAGCGAGTGTGGAAACCTGGTCCAAAGGAAATCGGATAAGGGGATACCTAATTCTTTAATCCAGTTTTAGCACTCAGACAGGAGCTGGGATAGTCAGAGAATTAGATTTTCCATTACACAAAGAGTAGAAATGATCCTGAGAGTAGTAACTGAGCTCCTACCCATCACACACCTGAGCAATATGCCAGAAAACACGTTCATAAAGGAACTTGCTACCTATACCCTCTTGATATGCATTTCTCACTACTAAGAAGAGAAGGTCTAGTTAATACGGATAAGATGTGTTAAAGAGCACCACGCTGATGCTCAGAGTGGCACAAAAGGCATAAGCCTGAGCCTGATCAAATTTGTTTTACCTCCGTTGCAGCAATGATCCAAAGTGAAATTTCTGCACAGTGTTTCCCACTCGTCCAGGTACCAAATGTACAGCACAGGAAATCTAACACGGCCCTGAATGCAGCCAGCTCAGCATCAGAGGACATATCTGCTCACGGTCTGTGACATGTAATGGCAGCGATAACACTTCTAAACTCCAACCTAAATCAGGACTCACAAGCAGTATTGTTGCCGTGACTAAACTGATGAGTGCAGAGCTGGCAGCCAAACAAAACCACTGCAGGTGTCGGCCTATGGCATTCACTGATTCATAATGCAGATAAACTACCTCTGGATAATTGAGAGTTAGCTGTATGGCATTTTTCATTTGAAGGCAAAACAATTCTGTACTAATTAGGAGCACAAATACTACTGGATTGCATTTTATGCATTTCACAAGCCTGAAATCCAGAATAAATCATACAAGCTGGCTGTTTAATCATTTTTATAACACAGATGATGCATAATGAGAAGCTCTAAAAAGATGCGGAGCAGGACTGTGCTCAGCCCTGCACAACAATTAGGCCTCAAAAAACAGAACAGAAAAAAATCCAAGGAAATGAAGAAGCAAAAATCACCATTATCACTGCACTGTACAGTTGAAGGCAGAGATGCAGAAGCAGTAAACGGCCTATTGAAAATCCCAAAGCAAACCTCACCACGTTTTTATTATTCTTTAAACACACGTCATCTTTTCTCTTATCATCACAGTTGAAATGTATACTACTGTATGTCTATAAAATGCAGCAGGTCACTCTGGGTATAGACCACAGATACAGATCAAATTCTACGTATAATGCATTTATAGTCCAGTTACCATCACGAGGAAGATTTATAAAAGCTACAGGGAAATAAACACACACACAAAGTGCTTTGAAGTAACATTTACTGACAGCAAACTATGGAATTACTTCTATGTTCTTTGATTTTGAAAGCAACAACATATCTTCTCGTATTCTAAAATTATGAATTTGGTGCCAGAGACAAGAAAACTGAAGGGCTGTCTTGAATTATGTATCTTCAAGAGGAGTGATGGAGGCAAGAAATACACATCTCACACTACACACTTGTCAGATTTCCCCAGCTACTTCACACCATGCCTTTGAAGAGTCTGATTGTGGAAAAGAGGTAGGGGGGGAACACTTACCAAAGAAATTTATTGTTAAAGTGCACAACATTTTAACTTAATTACTAATCACAGGATCGATACCTTGACTTCCAAAATGCATTGTCGTTTTTGTTTTTTTTTGTTTTTCTTCTGCTAGGGTGTTTTATGGAATCGTGCACTGTATTAGACTTTATTAACAGAGTAATAACTGTTTCAGGTAATGCTCTTCCTACAGCTGTTGCTGTAACTGGATAGACAGTATTTCTAGTAAGCAGCAGTTTGTCTTACAAAGAGAAAATTTCATGAGCAAAATGGTAATTCCTAAGAAGTCAGTCACGAATCACAGTACATTCCTTGTCCCAGATAATTACAGGAAGTTCCACTCAGGACCAGGAGTAAGTTTTCAGATAAACTGCACCAACCTCGAACATCTTTAAAAATATGCTGGAAACAAATACACCTTTTTCTGCTCTCTCAACAGAACCTTGCGTTGCTACCACTCTCAGAGAGACAGGAAGAAAACAACTCATCATCCCAACATATATGCCCAAACGCAAAAGTTGACAGTACTAATCTCTTTGTTAATGTAAACCTCAATATTGTTGAGCTGAGAAGGCTGTGTATGCCATACAGACTGTATAATCTAAGCCAGGGCTGAAGATTACATTCCTGCTGTCAAGGCACGTGGACAGCCAGAGTTATTGCCCATGAGACAGCTAGACTCACAACCATTGTCCAAGTGTGTTCATGGACAGCCAGCCAGAACCTTCCATTTGTCCAAGCGGAGGAGAATTTGCTATTCCAGTTGTCTCTAGGAAGATAAGAAAACTATTTTCACGGGTTACGCAGGTACAGAAAGTAGCCTAGGTACTGGTCAGCTGGGAAAGAAGGAGGGTAAAGACTGCAAACAAATGCATACACATCGTGTTGTCAGAAACTTCAGCTAAATCAGGTGCTGTAAATGTGCAGCTGAGGTCCAAGTCTTTTTAATCCTCATCCTCGTTCCCTTCTCAGTAAATCTGTGCTTAATGAGCAAAAGAAGTTAAGTAGCAACCTCAGTTTGAACATGCAGCATATCCAGAGCACGTTACAGAGCAACACTTGTACCTGAGGAGGAAGGATCAGGCACAGACCTGCACCAAGCCATACATAACACACTGAGTCCAATGCAAATGTCAGTTTATACTCAAGATTCAGAAACACTTAAATCTTTTGAATATGTGCACTGTTGTTTGTTTGTTTTTTTTTTTTTTAGCCGGGAGATTATGCTGTATTTCTCGCATTCAACAGCAAAACTGGAATGAGTGTTACAAGTTTCCTACTTAAACAAAAACCACATTTGACTCCTCGCTGACTGCTCATCAGAAAGACAGTAGCATTTCAGAAATCAAAGTAACACTACAACTGACTGCTGGTAATTATTTACAATACAAATCACTGCTTTCGTAAGTGTCAGACTATCCTCAAAGTAACAGCCTTTAAGTTGGATTCAATTTTCATTTCTGGTAAAAATAGCAGGGTTTGTCGCATTGATTTCTTCTGCAAAAGTGATTCCCATGGCAGCTGCACAAAGACTATCTGTTAAAGTTACAAGGAAAGCTATCTAATTAGTTAATTAGAGGTCACCTATGAACACAAGGAAGAACAGACTTCATACGAGAGTTATAGAGCTATTAGCATCAGCTTTAATCTACATAGGTTGCTCCAAAAGTAAAGGCTCTTATTTATTTCAATTTAAACTACAGCAGACACAAAGTACTAAATAAAGCTATTTGATAGAGCAAATGCTCAGCTACAAAATATTTTTCAAATACAGTCACCACCGTTAACTACGTTTCCACCTGCGATGAACAAGAGCCTGCACGTTTGTCACTTGTAAGAGGGAAATAGATACTAGCCCAGGAGCTAGTGGGGCTCATCTGGAGGGCTTTAGACAAGGTAGGAAGGGGATGAAATTAGGCTTGCTAGGGTAGAGCAAGTAGACTGGGATTGTGTACTAGATCCAGGAAGAGAGTCAAGCGTAGTGGGGCAGAGAAAGGCTTGGGGTTGGTGTCACACCAGTAGATTAGAGAAAAACTTCCAAACTTTCGTAGGATCTTCTGGGATCTCCTCAGAAGAGGCAATGTTGCTGATCCCCCATCCAAAACTTCCTCATGTCCCTCTAGGAAGTAGTGGGGGAAAACTTCAGATTTCTGTCAGGTTTGAAGGAGGGCCCCTCTCAAAAGGTAGTGTGCCTGAAAGCCCAGCTGAAGTGCCTTTATCAACACACACAGCATGCGAAATAAGCAGGAGGAGCTGGAAACCATGATATGCTTGGAAAGTTATGATCTGGGTGCAATGGCAGAAATGTGGTGGGACAAATCTCACGATGGGCGTACTGCAACTGAGGGCTACAGGCTCTTCAGAAAGGATAGGTAGGAGAGACAGAGAAGGGGAGTTGCCCTCTGTGTTAGGAAGAGGATAGATTGTGAAGAGCTGTGTCTGACTAACAACCATGACCAGGTTGAGAGTGTACAGGTTAAAACCAGTGACTGGTCCAGTAAAGGACATTGAGTGGATGGGGTCTAATACAGGCCATCAGATCAGGGGGAGCCTGTTGAGGAGGCCTTTGAGGTGTAGTGGTTGGCTACCTTCCCAGGGGGGTTGAAACTAGATGATCTTTGAGGTCTTGAAGTCCAAGAAGCAATGGTAACTTCATGAGACAAGTATTTTGTTCAAGTGAACAAAGGAAGAAAACACACAAGGACTGATGCATAGTGTTTAGGGAAAAACATTCTCAAAAGGCAGAGATTGAAAACTTTCTGATGGTGCTATATGTTGATAAAATCACTTTTCCTCACCCATGGCCACCATTCAAAGCGATGGAAGTGGACTCAGAAAGAGTAGGGCATTCAAAAAGGTCAAAATACATTGCAGGATGACGGCTACACCCATACACGAGAGCTGAGACAGCAAAGTGAAAGCTTAAAGGCAACCTTCTCCCCCTCCCCAAAAGTACAATTTCAGAGTCACCTGCTTTGGAAGTGTTAGTGATGGATCATTTCCCAAGTGTGAGCTGCAAGCTACTTGAATAACATTCATGATATCCATCTCCCTGTGTTGTCCACATCAATAAAAGTAGATGATTGAAATTAAACACGTTACATTCAGACAGTTGAATAAAACGAAATTTTCTCCACTCCCTCCAACTGTTTCTGTCCCAAACTTTCGAAGCCTTATTTACGTTCATACAAAATCTGTTTACAGTCAACTTCACTGTTGAGTTGGTGTTTTTTTCTTTTTAGCACCAACTAAGACACAAAGGAAAGCTGGCCAGGTGTCTCTAAACCACAGAGCCAGCTGTTCCTAACCAAGCTCACAGGAAATAGCAAGGAAAATATGCAGTATTTGAAACATCTGGAATAGATTGCAGAGTCTTTGAAAATTGTGTTCCAATTCCTTCCTCCTGCTGATGAGATTTCAGGCTACCAAACTGCTGCATCAACTATAGAGGATTAGATAACCCTTCATATTGTTTGTCTGAAAGAGAATTTTTCCTGAGCTAATGCAGTGAAAAAAAATAAAGCACCACTCATGAAAAGCCAACAAGCATCTGCAGGAAACCTTCTGTAGAATGCACTGGAGCAAACAAAAATAAATCTGTCAGATGACTGCTATTTAATGCAAGAAAATTGACACAGATGGAAAATTGTACTAGTTAGTAGTGGTAAACATACAAAAAGGAATGAATATTGCATGCTTTGCACAGTCACATTAACTCATTAAAAGAAATGCAGTTACAGTATGCTGCCATAAAACATGAGACAAGAGACCATAGACTGACTTCTTTTGTCAACTAACTTGCTCATAATTCCACAAATTTTGCTGTGTGTGGTTTTCTACGCAATAGAAAAAAAGCAACAAGCCTAAGTCTTAATTAGCAAAACAAAGCACTGTTTTATTATCTGTTTCTTATTTCATGAGGACAATGGATGCAAAAGAACAGAGAAAACAACAGCTAAGTTTAGAATGAGCTTCCAATCAGCTGTTGAATACTTTATTTTCCATAAAAAGCTGGGAAGTGAAGGTGCCCCTAAGGTTTTAATCACTTTCAGTATCTCTGAAAGACTAAGAAAACTAATAATGTAACCAGTTTACATAAGCATATTTTAAACATTCATTACAGATACAAAATTGAATACAGCATTAACTCAAAACATAAACCTCATTTTTAATGTTAGTAATAAAAAGACAGAATTCTAATATAAAAAGAAAACTGGAGGAAAGTATTTGTAATTTTTTCCCCAAAGGTGCAACCAACAACCAATGTATATTGCAACTGAGATTCCAGTTGTTCAAAGGACTGAGAGATGTATTCTCCTTCTTAGGTAGGAAGTATAAATGATAAACATTAAAGGAAATCAAATGTGCATTAACACAACCCCCCAAGAGATGATATCTATAGCAAAGTAATGGTATAACTTAAATGAATGATGAGAGAAGTGCAACACACTTCTTCCAATTTCAGAGTTTTGAAAGTAAGATTTCTTTTCCTTCATAGATTATTTCTAAGTTACCTTGCATTTAGTTTATTCTTATGAAATGGCAGAGTATTGAATCTAAAACAAGCTCTTTTTCTTGAGAATACCCTAAAGAGATGTTGAATTTATACCAAACTCGAGACTTTCTAAACAGAGCCAGTTTTGTAAATGAGGGAATACATTTGCAATACTCTGTTTCAGGAACAAAGGTGCACACACAAGGATCCAACTGCATAACCCAGGTCTACAGGCACAAGGCCATCCATCCCTGCTATCATGAGCTCCATTAACTAATGGGATCATACATACATAAGAATGATGGCTTTTAGGCTCAAGCCCAAACCTGCTAAAATCCATGTGAGGAAAGCTGTGATGAGAAACAATTCAATGCCTTTCCTCAAAAATTACATCTAATAGTAACTATACCCAAATAATCAAATTAACAGAAAAAAAAAACCTGCATATAGCTCTTATGAAGATTAAACAATTTGGAGAATATACCGTTACAAAATATATTTTGACACAGTTCCTAAGAAGCAACTTAAATAGCAATCTATGCAGAATTATTTACAGGGGACTGAACGTGCAGTATCACCTTTAAGTAAACCAGTATACTGGTGTAAATTTGATAAAATACTGAAGAATAAAATATTGATGAACGCAAGTTTGTGACACCAAGGAAATTCTGAGTTTTAGTAAACTTAGCAAAATTGTTCTACATAATCATTAGATGAATCTAAATTATAGAAAAAAATCATCTGAACTGGTTAATCTAAATCATTTAATGCAGTTCATTTTACTCAAACTTCAGATCAACAATTCAGTGGTACATACATTTTGTGAAACAAGTTACCACTTACATGTGTCAGATAAAACAAGCACAGATTAACCAAGCCTGACTGTATCTAATCTATATTAATAGACAGTTTGTTCTTCAGCACTATTTCTTTTTTTTTTTAGTAAGCACATATGCAAATGTGCTGAAACAAAAGGCAGCAATTATAAATATTTATTAGAATGACCACATCTGGCACTTGAACATAAGCCATCCTGTCATTCATTTTTGAAGCTGTATCTTCACTAATTTATCTTCTGTTTTTAGTAGTCTTCTATCCTATTAACTCGCAGGATTACAGATCATCTGGAAATTTCACACTGGTACAAGAAAGGAATGTCTGTCTGATGCAGTCTGGAGGTAAAGAAAGAATTGTACTTCAGTTCACTGGAGAGATTAAATGTAAGCAACACTGCTAAATGATGTTAAATGTAGAGCCTTCCCTCCACCCACGCCTGGATGGTAAAAAAAAAATAGACAACTTCCTATTTTGTCAAAGCAACGTTTCAAGAGAACATCTGAGAATATTTTACTAAAGGTCACATTCTTTATTAAAATTAATAGCTATTATACAGGAAGTTACCTGTCTACAGAAGAATAAGCCTGTTTGAAGTCTGATAGCAATTAATTTGAACTTCTTGTTTCAATACTTACGACACTTAAACAAATAGCACTTGTGTCCAATTGTCCAAGGAAATTCCAAATACTTTATCAACTCATACATCCCAGTGGTCAGAAATGGTTATTATAGCTAAGAGCCACCAAAGTCAGACAGGACAACCCATTAACTTCACTCCATACTGAAGAAGATCTCAGCCTTTTGTCCAAATGCAGAATTTTAGAAAGAGATAAAGAACCACAGACCACATTATCCTACACTCTCATTCTCTTCAAGGTAGTTTTCAAATACCACTTAGTCCTAGTGATTCTTTTTAAAACAGTATTTTTACACTTCATTATAATGAAAGCTAATAGGTACAGGCTTTCACAGTCTCCTCTGGATGAATTCAATATTCTGAAAAAAATTATTTTATTACTTGAAGTGAGAAACACTCCACTCTCGTAAAAAGGTAACTCTGCCATGCAGATGCCACTTTTGATTGACAATAATGACATACTGCATTATAGTAAAGTTTAGCTTACCAAAGTTTCACAGAAAGTCAGAGTAAAAAACATCACAGTGATGTCAATAGGATTGTTTCATCATCAAGAACTGTATTGCATGGCACCATTATTTATTAGTGTTGTTAACCATACATCACTGTCTCACACAAAAGGAATCATCTTTTTCAGGTAAATGCTCTCCCCCCTCCCCCCCCTTCAAATTTCCAACAATGTGATGCTCTTTACTTCATATTAATACAGTGGCCAATCTCAGAAAAAGTTTAAGTCAGCTTTATCACACCAAAAGCTGCTACAGTTAAAATGCTTAAATGCTGTGCTTTGACTTAAGTAAACTGCAGAGTAAAGGAGATGCTACAGTACTTATTTCTGGATTTAGATTTATCTCATCGTGCAGTTCAGGTAAAAAGCTAAAGCAGAGATCTCCACTTGTGTTTAATTTACATAATGAAGTCCAATAGGTCCACCTAATGGATGAAAAGCACTAAGAGTGAATGTGTCAGATTGATTAGCCAGCTACCTGAAGGATACATAAAGTACGTGGTTGCATACGCAATCATCCTTTTACATTATTATCTTAGGTCAGTCATGTAAAGAGAAGTAATACTTATCTATTGTTTGCATGTTCAGACTCACATCAATCAGATTTATTATGCAGGCAGATTAGTGCTTCCTAGCTTGCTAACATCAGGTTGACTACTAAAGCCAATTTTCCCACATAAAGGACAGTATCTTGATGGGCAGTAGATACTACTTCTTTCATGTGATAAACTACTAGTTCTACTTTGCTTTTGTTACTGAACATTAGTTCCAGGGAGTACTGGGTTAACAGCAAGTATACATTGTTTATTTTCAAATTCAATGATTTCAAGAGATATTCCCAAGTACATGAAGAATAGATGCAAGATTCTTGACAGATGTCCTAAATCATGCAACAAGAAGTTCTTGATATGTGACTGGAGGTGTTAGTTTTTAAATGCAAACATTTCATCCAGTTTGTCTGGGAGATGATCCCATCTCAACCTATAAACTGCTTACCTTTAATACAAGAAAAAGAATCTTGTTCTGTGTGCAGCTGCCATGCTTTCAGACATATTTCTGACTTTAAGATAATTGACAAAGCCTCGAAAGAACAGGAGGAGACCTGGAAGTGTAGAAAATGAACAAAATGAAGTATATCAACCTGGAATATCCCACTTAGGATTATATTTAAAAATGCAGATTACATAAGAAACTGAGGCCTTTATGCATTATTTACAAGTTTAACAAGCAAGTTTCCTACTTTTACTTTGTATTACACAAGAATATAACATTATGGAATGTTTTTCAATAACTTTACACTCATTCTGAGTTAATGAATCATCTGCTAAAGAGACTACAAGAAAAGCACTAGAAGGAGATATATATTCCATGTGATATTCAGATAAAGCTCTTATAGGAACTTCAGTGTGTTAGAAAACTATCTGAAATACAAAACTTACTTTGGAAATATTTTAGGTTAAAAACGTAGTACAATCAAAATAAAAAGAAGACAGTACAAATTGTTCTCACAACAAGCCAGTAATAAATTATTGGAGATTATGGCTTGAGATTAAACCTTCTAGAAAAATGCTTTTGTCCAAGAGGAAGAGGAACAGCAGTTAATTCAAAGAAAGTTATTCATCGCAATTCACTTTATGTCAACTCCACAATTTAAACTATTTTTAACTTTTTAAATTTAAATACACCTAGAAAAGCACTGTTGTATAGTGGACAACTATAGAGATGCAGAGCTCTTTGGTCCATTCTCCTCTGCTAAATTAAGCTTCAGCAGATTATTTTAGCTCTGTTGTATTCTCCTCGACCCAACGGATCAATTCACCCCTGAGAAGTTGGAGGTTGAAATATGACTTATACAGATAGCAGAGAAGCAGAAATCTAGGGAGCAATTCATTCAAGGATAGGGTGTACTAAACAGTTCAGTGTTCTTTTCTCCTCCTTCATATGTGAGGAAAAACCCCAACCTGTGGTTCAAAGAAAACCAACTTGTAAATGTTCAAGACAGAGCAGAAATGTCATGCTATCCATTCGAGAGCTCATTTATCATTTTGACAAGCATCAACAAAATATAGCAAGTATAAGTAAATATTTTCAAAGTCTATGGAGACAACACAAACCCCTAGCACTTTATTTTTTTAAATCATCTAAGACTGATATGTTGACACATTAAATCTTTGTATTCCTACACTCTATCTGGTACTTGCCTTTACAGCAGCAAAAGACACACTCAGCAAGATCAAAACTGAGTAGGATCGTTTAAGAAAAGCATTTATAAAAGCATTAAGCTAATGGATCTTAGCATTTAAAAGACAAGATGACCACAATCAGAAAATTAAGTTTACCATATATACACTTTAGGTAGACAACCAAATTCCATGGGTAGTTCTCAGTATAAAGGGATTGGGTTTAGATTTGCAATGAGCATGTAGATACCTTGAAAAATATACACCCATTTTTACATATGCACATTAAGATTCCAAAGATTCAAATAAAAATTCAAACAAAGGTTAACAAATTCAACAAAGGATTTCATTCTGTTCTCTTTCTTAATAAAAATGATTTACAGTGACATAGATGTTTCGCTATTTGATGCGCTTTCTGCTGTCCTTGTTGAAATATTGTTTCCTATGATTACTTCTATGCTAATTGTTGGATATAAGCTGCCTTGGAATAAAAGGTGAGTTAAGTTCAGGCTAAAAATAAGGCTTTCCAAAATCAAAGTGGACTGACTTCAGAATAGGACAAGTAATACAAAAGACTAGTAAAAAGCACCAGAAAGATTTGCTTTAACTAGAAGTTTATCCAGAGATATCTGAGCATGCAAAGAATTGTTTCACTTGCTACTTAAACTACCATATTCTGAGATTATTGTGTTTTTGAGGTACTGGTGTTGTGGAGTGATATCTCTGCAGTTTCTATATGCCTCCAATAACCAAGAGGTATATAGAGCACAACAGCAGAGAAAGCTATTAAGAAGCCTAATGAATGTCCTCAAACTTTATTAAGAGAAAAATATAGAGGAAAAAAAACCTTTAATGTTTCAGGCATTTCTTGTGAGATAAATAAATTAGAAGCAATCAGGATCTCTGTCCCTCAAAAAAAAAAAATACTCAACATTTTACTAAGATGTGCTGTCAGACTCAAAGGGAAGAGTGCCACCTACTGAACCAGCAGTTTACTCTGCTTCCAGAGCTAGAAAATATAATGGATAGTAGCACTTATCCTGTAAAAGTAAATCACTCCGAATCACAGGCAAATCACAAAATCAACAGTAGGGAAAAAAAGAGTATAATGCTTGAGGTTTGATATATATCATCATTCAAGTTCTGCTCTTCTGTCTGAAACTTTGAGAACAGGCAGACAGACTTAAGAAAAAACTGATGTCATAGAAGTGCTGTGATCAGAAAGCATGAAGCCATTCTCTTGTCTGACTGAGTAACTACTGATGCAGTATGCATTTCAAAGGACTAGAAAAGGACACTTAATGACCTACGAGCAAGGTAACCAACTCCACCTACCTAAGGTCAGCCAGATTTCTGAAAATGTTAAGACTTGATATACAAATCATATATAAGCACTTGGTATCACTCACTTTCACTGTGTCCTCTGCATAAAACCTAGACACTTTATAACACAGTTCTGCACCCTTACATCAGCACAGGCAAATTAAAAAGCACAAGTTACAAGTGTCAGGTATGTACACAATCATACACGTAGAACAGAATTTTGTGCTGAATGTTACCTAATAGCCTGCAGTTCACACAGTAACAAAATGTGAACACTACAGAAATACAAACAGCATACAAAAACTATCAACAGCAAAAGAAGAATATACAGCTGAACGTTATAGAACTCTACTCACAAGGACATGATGTATTTGAATAAAACAAGTATTTTCCACTGCCACTTACCAAGTACCAGAAATATCCACCAAAGCCAGTACTGTCCGTTGAAATATCCAGTGAAGTAATCTGAAAACTGCAATTTATACACAAGGTTTAGTAAGACAAATGACTAAGACACATTTAATGCTTTAGGCACATACTGGAAAAAGAGAAAAAAAGTAAATTTAAGTTAAAATAATGTGTTCTCCTAAAATGTAAAACCAGTATGCATGCACATACAAATAAATATACAAATATTTTGTATATACATATTATTATATACATATATTTTGTATATATTATACAAAAACATTTAATATACAAACAAAGCTACCAGTATCGCATCAACTTTGCCAAAGTTATTTCAATACCTTTAAAGAGACATATGTATATATATGACAGGTAATGCTTGCTAGAATCATCTGACATTTTCTATTAGGATGAATCACCACTGACAATTTTTTTTCCTGCCATCCTAAAAACATTACAGCAGCCTGCTGCTTCAGATATTAACACCAAAAGCCACATTAGTTTAATCTTATCAGATGGGGATGTTCTGCTGACCCCTCAAAAGAAGAGCTTTTGACCTTCTGTATACCCCCTACTGTTAATCGCTGCCAAGAATACCAGCCCCATAAAGACCCCCAACTCATTAAAGTCTTTTCATTTTCAAACTAGCATTCAGTTCCCAGCAGTGAGCTGAACGCAACTAAATGAACCTTGAAGAGGCATTTCAACTGTTCCTGTTAGTGACCATGGTAGACAGTTTTGTCCTCTCTGATGTGGGAGGCAGCTGGAGGGCAGGGTGTGATGATGTTGGAGACAGGTATCTTTGCTTTTACCAGACTCCAGACTGCATGCTTCACTGATAAAAAAAAAAAAGGCTAATCAAATGTCTCCACAGCATACATAAGAAATAGGAATAAGGAGATGTGTGAAAAGTTGCCTGAAGAAACTAAAAAGCTATTTAGTAGCTTTGTATATTTCTCATACACCTCCATTCCTTCAGTCATTCACCACGTTTTTACTGCATCCTGTCCCAGTAGACCCCATTCTCATTTCTAGGGCATTTCAGTAGTTACCAACCTAGAAATAATGCAGCTCAAGATTAGTTACTCTACAAAAAAAAAAAAAAGTAGTATCGAACAACCTCTTCAAACAGATAAAAATCAGAGATGCTACAAGAACTGTAGATGTGGCTGTTGTTTTTCTGCTCTTCTCAAGTAACTGTAACAAAATTAAGATGTTTTATTCAAAATAAAGCCAGCATCTCTGAAATCTTTAAATGAATACTGTACAGCACTAAGCCTTTATAATGATAATCCAAGAAAAAAAAAAAATCTAGAAACAGAATAGCAAAGTTGAACTAGAAGAACCAGTACCTGCTTTATATAAATACTGCCTTTTCTATTATTGAGCAGTAAGCACTTTGTATTTTGTAAGTTCATTGAAATATCAAATGAATACTCAATTCCCAGAAAGATCACAGCATTATTTATCCAATTTCACCTGTTTCTCTAAGCATATATGCTTAAAAAAGGAAAAAGCTTACATTTTTATTTACTCAGAAAGATGGTATCTTAAAACCACTTAAAATCAAGTACTAGCCTAGATGCATTACTCTCACTGTTTTCAAGCAAAAGAAATCATTGTTGCAGCAATCAACAAAATCAATTCTATTTCTATATTTTTTCATTATTTTATAAATTTAGATGTGTAAAATAGGACTGCTTAGACAATTTTTTCTTACTACTGAGTGAAACAGAGCAGTACAAACCTTCTGTGGAGATTGAAATAACGGAACAGAATATTTTTGTGCATACATACATATGTGCACCACCATTAAAACAAAATCATCAGCATACATCCTATTTGCTTCTGTTATTTTCTCTAGGAAGGGCTGAAGCACAGGAAGATAATCTCTACTGTGAAAAAGTAGCCCTGAGGTCTCGGAATTGATCAAATCTAGTGTTTCCTATTAGTAACAGATTATACAAAAGATTTTAAGTACAGGCTACAACTTAGTAATTCTTTAAAGGAGTTTAATAGACATTCATTTTTGTATTATGAGCATATTTTCAAGTGGACAAGAATAATAAAACTGATACAACAATCAAGTTCTGCCTTCTGCTTTCTATGCCTCAAATAAAGTTTAAAAGAGCCCCAATGAATATATATAAAAAATACACACCTTGTCACAAACTCTATTCCAAACCTGAATCCACTTAAATATACCAAACCCTCATCTAGTCTGGTAGTATTCCTCTGTCTTGGGGAAGAAAATACTTTTCAGATATAAGAAGGATGCAGGACATGTGCCATCCAAAGTGCTATGTAATCTCTCCTCACTATAATCCTTGCAATATTGTGCAAAGAGTAAATGAAGTCATGTTACTAGCATGTACAGGAGAAAAAAAATCAGAGTTGGCAGCACTTTTATAAGATGACTAATAACCCTTTTCCTCCCTTTTTCCTCCCTTTTCCTTCACTAGGTAGGATGGGATTTTAATGTTGTGTAAGAGATGTGGTTTTCAATTTCAGAATCTTTAAGTTTCACCTAGTATTCTCTTAGAGAGATTGTTTCCATTTAGTTAACATAACTTTCTGAAAGCTGGTAAAAATATAGCTAACTTCAAACTTGATTTTGACTCAATACTGTACGTACGCATCTGGTCTTCTCTTCCCTCTAAGATACAAGTGAGAAAGTGGTGTGTATTTTTTCCATTGATAGGTTGAGCAATCACTTTAGTCTTTCTCTCAGGAAACTTTCTGAATAATACAAATGGCATTTTTATACTTGCTGTGCTTATACACGCTTCTAAATATTTGTGCAAAGAATGAGTCAATCTACATTTATTTTAGTGGAAGTCCAACATGAAAGGTAAATTGGATAAGGACAGATTAAGCTTCAACATTACTAAGTATATATGAATAGGTAGCAAGTAAATCCCCTACTAAAGTGGAAGTTAGAAAAAGTTCCAGACAGTAAGTGCTGGAAATAAATACACTTGCTTCTAATGCCAACACTGTGCATGCTTGGAAAAATTGTTATGGGTTGGTATTAAAAAAGAATCAAAAAACGTACCCGTACAATGAGAATCCATTTGATCAGAGAGAGACCAAATCCACAGATTGCACCATACCTTCCAGCTATGGTATTCGTTATACAGAAGGATAAACAAAATCCAATCCAGTTGAAAATAAATGCCACTAGAAAAATAAAAGAAACAGTAGCTTATGTTAATCTGTATGGCTAAGTAAACAGACTTTAAATTAATATCACTTATTAACTAAAAAGGACATGCTTACAGATTCAGCAGTTCCTTTTTAGTAATTCAAGCTGTCAGATTTACTTTGAATCCAGACATTCTCAATGGTAGATAATAAGTAAATGGTAAACAGGCTCTGACCTAATGTCTGAAACAACAGAATATTTCAACTTAAAAGAGAGTAACACTTTGCAACAGAAATCTGACCAGAGAGCACTAGACAAGAAGGGTAAATGCATACAAAGGACTTGAGCATATAATATTTAGACACAAAAAAATAACCCTGCTACAATTTTATAATCCAGAGTTACATGCCAAGGCTGCATATTCAGCTTTATTCAGTTTGAATAGAAGAGTAAAAGCATCTTGCCCTGCAAACACAGTATAGAGAAGATGAGAAGCTGGTGTTTCATTGGTTACTATCTTCTATTTTAGATCTATATCCAAGCACCCTTTCCACAGAAGCTTAAGTAACTAAGCAAGAAAAAGGACACTGAGCATGACTACTATTGCTACTTCCGTTAATTTGATACAGTTCTCAGTAGTTATACAATTAAATGTTTCATGTCTTACTGCTTATCCAGCTGACAAGCAACAGTATCATATGTACAGACTTCAGACTGCACGCATTGGGTCAGAGTGGGGTAATCCTCAACTAGGCAGTGTACCAGCCTTGGGGGTGAGAGAACTAAAGAAAAAACCGCAGATCAGAACAGTTGAGAGTGTTAAAGGAAGACGACAACTCCCAGAAAGACCAGACAGTGTACATGAAGGAAATTAAGCCCACAGTAAACCCAGAAGGCATCAAAGAGGCAGGGAGGAATGGAAGGAGGATAGAGGTGAGAACTCCCGCATGCGAATTCTTAATGGACTAAGACCCAATACTTGAGGGCAGAGCGTTAAATCACAGGAAATAATTCTCTCTTTGAATTGGAACACATAATAAAACTTTAGAAACAGAAAACCTGTTTCTCAGTATTACTTCCAAGTCGATTTTTATTTCTTTGCAATTTGAAACCTTGTTACAACTGCTCCAACAACCCACATTAAGTCATGATTTTTCTACAAGGGCAGAAATTGAATAGTTGTAACACTGGAGTTCCATTCACTGTAAAGAACTGAAGTTTCAAGAGAAATTTTGAAAGTCTTCACATCATCATCAATACAGTCACTTCATACAAGTGAGAAAATATCTTGCCCTGATGATGATGAGAAAGTTTGTTTTTATGTTAATTACTAATAAAAAACAAAACAAAAAAAAACCTAAAAACTTTGAATAAACACTGATCCAACCCAGTATGTGCAGAAAAGAAATAAATATAAATAGCATTTTACTACATACCAGCTGCGGAACAACACGTTAGCAATACTGACATTTACATAACTTTCCAAAACAGACGGCATTTACATTTGAGAAAGCTTGGACACACTGTTCTGGAAGCAAAAATTCCTATTTTGAAGCATGCTTTCCAAATTCATTATATTTTTAAAAGATTTACAGAAGTTAGTTGTTCAGAGTGCCTGTTCCTCCCTCAGCATAACTCATTACTGCTCTTCGACCCTTCTTCTCATTACTCAAGCTACTGATGGTGGCTTTGGCAGGCAAGGTGGCAAGGAAAAAGAAGACAAATTTCTAATGGACTAAGCATAATACTTACTACTTTAAAGGTTATATGCAAAGGTAAGGATTCATAGCACCTAAATTTTGTGTATGTTGAAAAAAATAATTTACCCAAGTACAAAAAGGGAATTAAGTTTTTATAATCAAATTTTAAACCATAATTTTACCACTTTCCTTTCAAATTAAACCTAGACAAAAATTCAAAATAGAATTCACAGTCACCGTGTATCAGGAAAAATATTTAACAGTGAATTATTTTCACAACTCCTGAAAGACAAGGCATCAACATTTTCCCGTATTGCTCACAATAACTTTTTTCCCCTCGTTTTACTCAGTGTGTTGTTCCACCAAGTTAGCAGCAGACAATGAAAATGGGAAAGAAAAAGCACAGACTGTGTAAAAGCTTTAAACTATGCAAGTTCCCACATCCTAATAAAATTAAACTAAGTAATGAGATTTGCCTTCTGTATGGAAGTTTCTACTTATTTCAAAACGGAAGAGGAAGAGACTGACAAAATGAAGCTTAGAGGTGACTGAAGTGTGCAAGGTTCTTGCAGCAACAAATGCAATCTTCTGCATTATGCAACAAGAACTGTTTCCTAATCCTGAAGATCACATTCATATTTGATCCTAACTCTCAGCTACTGTCCTCTTCAACTTTAATAAGTTTAAGATATACGATGAAACTTACACTGGCTGCACTGAAGCCATGATTTTAGTGTCTCTAACAAAATGCAGACAAGCAGGACTGTTAAAGGTTTAGGTTTTTATTTTTAATACACTCTGAACTGACAAACACAGTAAGCTTATATAAATGAGTTTCAAATTACATTAAAAATGAAAGAACAGATACATTATGAGTCTTGTTGTCATCAAGTATCTCTACTGAGCAGCAGTTAAGAAGGTGCTTTCCAAAAAGAGCGATAGTTTCAAGTTTTGGTGCTTTCTATTAGCCTTCTGGGCTGCAAAAGCACACTGATGGCTCACGTTCAGCTTATTCATACTTTTCCATAATGCCAAATATAAAACTGGTCTGAAGATATATGTTGGTTCTGTATTTTACCCACAGTTCAGTCTGTAATAAGATAATTGCAACTATGTATACGAAATGCAGCCATACACAATTACTTCCTTTATTGCCTGATTTGTCTGTCCAATGAATGTGTTGTGGTATTTTTCATTGGTGTCTAAGCTAATCTGGACTTCAAGCTAAAACTGCCTCCCAATTTGTGCCCGCTTGCAACCTCCCTAAGTAAACATCATAGCTTGTGTGCCATTTACTAACTGAAGCATCTACTAGCTTTGAAAACTGTGGATGTTAGCTTATGAAGGACTGATATGGGTATTACTTGTCCCAGCATAGCACCTGGAACAAAATTTACATTTATATATCTTTGTATTGTTATACATCCCTGCTGCCGAGTTGTAGACATGTTTAAATTGCACAGAAATTATTCAAAAAGAAATCACATTTCCAGATGAGAACTTGTTGGATCAAACAGTTGAATTTATCTTCTTTTCTTTCTCCTTCCATACCAACTCATCTGCAGGGTTCAAATTAGTATTTATTATTTTTTCTAGGGTTCAAGGACACCTGAAGAGAAGGACTTGTGAGAATCTGACGGACAAAAAAGATGAACATGAGCCAACAGTGTGCTCTTGCAGCTTGGAAGGCCAACAGTATCCTGCACTGCGTCAAAAGATGGACAGCCAGCAGGGAGAGGGAGGTGACTGTCCCTCTCTACTCTGACCTCATGAGGTCCCATCTAGACTACTGTGTTCAAGCTTGGGTTCCCCAGTAGAGAAAGAATGCAGAGCTGCTGGGGTGGGTCCAGAGGAGGGCCACAAAGATGATAAAAGGGCTGGAGCATCTCTCCCACGAACAAAGGTTGAGGGAGTTGGGCTTGTTCAGTTGGGAGAAGGTTCTGGGGACATCTCATCACATTCTCCTAATTCTTATAAGCATTAGGGAGACTGACATTTTACACCGTACGATGATCATAAGATAAGGAGGAATGGCTTTGAATTAAAAGAGGGGAGATTTAAGTTTGATATTAGGAAGAACTTTTTTTTGCTCAGTGGGTGATAAGGTGCTAGAACAGATTGCCTGGAGGAGTTGTGGAAGGCCCATCACTAGAAGTGTTCAAGGGCAAGGCAGGACTGGATCCTGGGCAGCCTGATCTAGCGGGTGGCAGCTCTGACCACGGCAGGGGGGTGGGAACTAGACAATCTTTAAGGTCCCCTCCAACTTAAGCTATTCTGTGGCATTAGAAATTGATAGAAATTGATAGAAATCCAGCCCTGATCACTAGTGCGCAGATCCATCACTGACCAGCACAATCACAAATTCCAAAAGCAGCACGGTTTCTTAAAGCATATGATTTCACCCCTTGAGACAAAAGAGATTGGCTTCCAAATTTTTCCTCTAAGTTTCTGAAACAAGTGCTAAATCAAAAAACACACAAAACCCTAAGTCATTTTGCAGACAAAGCAAAATGCTGATGTAAAAGACTTATTCTTTAGACTACATTGTCTCCTTTTACTTAGCTTTGCTAAACAACAGTACTTTTCAACTTAGATGTGAAAGAAGTCTGTAACTCGTCCAGATCAAGCTCCTACGAAAGAAATATCTGGCCACTAGATGGCCTCAAGACAAACATTGTTGCACGTTCAGCAACTACCACTAGATGGTAGCTACACATCACTAGTTAACATCAATAACCAAGCAGGAACAGGAAAAAAAAAAAAAAAAACATTTCATGACACTTCATTGAATAAAATGAAGTAACAAAAGCTAATTTCTGTTTAACGCATAAAATCAAGGCAACCACCTCCAAAGATCTTCCTACAAGTGCTGTACATAACAGTCACAGAAAGGATG
Source organism: Odontophorus gujanensis (assembly GCA_013399175.1). Classification (NCBI taxonomy): domain Eukaryota; kingdom Metazoa; phylum Chordata; class Aves; order Galliformes; family Odontophoridae; genus Odontophorus; species Odontophorus gujanensis. Next base: position 485,674 of record VXAB01007379.1, on the reverse strand, counting down.
TGAGGGAGCACAACAAGCTGTTCTTTCTGAGATCCTCTCACTATAACACAGCTCCTGATATTGTTTTCCTGCATTTTAACTACATGAGGAAACTCCTTCTAGTTTCTTACTGATCTGCCACCTCTGTCTCCAGCATTTAAACATAACCCACCTAGAAAAAAAAAAGAGAACTGTTTCGGAAATTTTGTTTCAACTCCTGCTCTCTTGACTTTATATACATCAAATTTATGGAGACTTTTATCACTTTAGGAAAATAAATAGTGTGTGTGTGATGTATTCCTGTCTAAGATCTATTCCTACTAAGTTTGTTTATCTAATTTTATAATTGCCCACTCCACAAAAAAAAAAAAATATATTGAAAATGAGTATTACAGATCTACATATGCAGTGAGTTGTTAACTCCTTATATAACGAAGATAAATACCAAGCAAACTATGTAAACTCCCATATGTAAATAGTACATGTAAGAGTCAAAACCATTTCCTTCTAGCTCAGCTTCTGCGCAGCATGATTAACTACCATGCTCCCAGCTGCAAACTGGTGCTTTCACTTGTGATATAAAGCACTTGAAACATTCTGGAGCTAACAATTCACCCACTTGACTTCCCCAGTGCAGTGCTAATGAAGGCCTGAACCAGGACTTGAAAGCAAGAGCAAGCTCATTCGATACTGAACCATTTTGGTTAGGTTAAATACAAACGGTTGCAGCACAGAGGGCAGGTTAAAAAAGGGAAAAAGAAACTGAAGAAATCCCCTCACTTACCAAAACTGGACCCTTTTTATGGTCTCATTACAGAAACATTAGAATACAGAAGTCACTCTGATACCAAACAAACATTTGTATATTTGCTATACGAGATAGACCAATTACTCTCCTTCCATGATGCAATCCCAAGCAGTGCATGTGTATTAACATGAAAAAAGTTTTGTTGAAGTTTATAACCCGCATCTCCAGTTGTGAAATAAATAACTAAGACAGACATAAACGGTACATTAACTAAAATGAAATTTAGGTTGAAAGGCACAAAGAGGATTTCAACAAATAATCAGCTTTCACCCTGGTGATTGCTAAGAAGAATAGCTGCATCCCCCACACCAAACTTTTATATGACTTACCAAAAACCCATTCATGGGGAAATGGGGAAATATCCTTAAAATTAGAAATAATTATGTAATTAGTGAAACCCAATAAGTTTTTTTCAACAAGTAATTTCCAGTGGCTAAATCTGAGTTTAACCAACACCGTAGGTAAATTTCAAGGCAAAGAAGGCACAGTACACAGAATAATTGGTAAAGTAGTGGTGGCTGTAACCAGAGGTTACCACTATGTATTTATGCACTAGTGGGTAGTTCAATCTGAAATTAAGTGTGGTTGCATTTGTTCCATAAGGCCACAAACAGCTACTTCATTCACTGCACTCATACAGGAAACTTTTATACGGCACACGCTTTCTCTCTCAAATTTCTTCTACCTAAAAATTGGTTGGCTAGGTCTCTGTGATCTAGTTTTTAGAGTCAGTTGCCCAACTAGAAGATGACTGAACTACCCAACTTATAGCAAGACCGTACTGTTACTGTATATCTCAGAATAATGATTATCTGTGTCCCCTAATTTGCAAAAGGTATCACAGGATAAAAAAGCATAACACTTGCTACATCTGAAACAGGATGTATTTAAATCTACATACAGGTAAAAAAAATAAATTACAGGACACAATGCAGTTTTATTACAGTTATCTTTCATATTCTGTAGAAATAAGGTACAATTAATAGATACCTCCATAGTTCTGGGATACAAGATAACTTACTGAAAAATGCCAACATGAAGATGCCATCATTGCCCACTCTAAGCTGATCTGCATCACTGAAATCATCCCGTGGTGGATACTCTTCTTCCTGGATTTACAGGTTAGTGATAATTTAGTGAAAAGTTTACTGTAGAATAACTAACTGTATGATTAAAGTATTAATTATGTTTCTAAATCTAGAAAAGAACTGACATTTCTGTAACATGTCCACATCAAGGAACTTTAAAGAAAAATAATATCTGTAAACAAGACTTATTTTACTTATGTCAACAGAGCACGGATTTAACTGCACAGTTTCTGTAGAAGATACTGTTTATTCATCTTTAACTATAAATTATTTCCAACAACTACTCCAGCAATGTAAACCAATAAAAATCCTTTTATATTTATTTTAACATGCAGCCAAGTTGTTACCATAATGTTGGGTTTTTTTTAGTTTATTTTTTTTTCCCTAACAGAAAGATATTTTAATGGTTTTGAGTTACAGAATAAAGATTTAGAGTACAGTTAGTATCTTAAAAATGCTGATTCAAAAGCACAGTATTAATCAATTTAGAGATTATCCTACACACCACTAAAACATATGCAAAGGAAACAAAACCTCTAGAGACACTAGAGGGCGAGAGCACGTTAAAATTGTTTAAACATCTAAACTCAGAAAACAATGTTTTATTTAGTCAAAAGTAAACAGATGTCAGTTTAAACAAGTGCAGAAATTTCTCTGGTAATGTCAAAACACTAAATCTGGAAGTATGGGTCTGTAATGTTTTTCTCAATACTCCATTTCCAGCAGGACTTGGCAGATCTACATAGATATCTACGTAGCTGTGCGGGCTGGGAAACCAAAATTTTCATTGTGACAAAGTTGTCAAGAGAGTCTGATGAAAACTGCAGAAAACAGCTACACTTTATGTTACTCACTTAACAGCAAAACAATACAGGGTAATAAATTAAATAATAGCAGTCAGTAACAGTAGCAATACAGTCTAGGTAGAAACATAGTAACATTTATTCACTTTCCCTGCACTTTTTCTCCAACTGATCATAATGGCTTAGAATTGAAGTAAGAAATACCTTATTAAAAATAATTTTAAAAATGAGCTTAAATTGAGATTCATTTAGCTGTTTTACCCAGAGCAGACAATTAGTACTGAAATAATGTACTTCTGATTTTAGCATATTATCTACTCACTGTACCAAATGTTACTTGACATTATTTTTATACATACATCTATTTGTAACTAAAAGGTAATTAAAAATCACCATCTGTCATGCAACTGACATTCACTTTTATCAACAGCACAAAAAAAAATCTACCATGGTACAGTGCTTATAGTTAAGTGTGCTACAACAAACTGTACAAACTACAAGCAACCACTATTAACCTTTATAACGTGGTCACGAAGCTGTACTTGCTATCTTCCACTTCAGTTCATTTACTAGGTCTTCTTATCAAATTTTAAAACACCGCTGTTCACAAGGATAATTCCAATTAAATCACAAAAAGAAGAGCTGAACAGTAATCTTAAGAGATGATAGCTCAGGTCTAGATAATTTCAGATGTCCGTAAGTGGTCATCTTAAGCAGCTATTAAGCATTAGTTTATTTAGTGTGACTTTGCTGAGGCTGCAAGACTGATGAGAGGAAGGGAAGAAAAGGCTGAAAATGCATTAAGCAAAAGCATACACTTGAACATGCTTATATTTAAACTGCATATGCCTCAGAAGCTTTTTTTCCCAAGTTCCAGCAACAAACATTTTCAATTTTATCTTCAGAAGGTCCATAAAAACCCTTCTCTTCCCCTTAAATTATTTGCTAGCTGCTGGCTCACACTGGCTTTTGCAAATCAGTTCTCCAACTAGTTGTATGCTTTAGAAAATGATGACAAGTTTAACATTTATCTATATACACATTACTAGGTCCTGCTCATGTAAGAAGCATTCATCATATAATCTAGGGGCATGAAAGTGTGAGCAACTTATTTACTGTACTCTATGGCAAAAAAAGGAATTATAGTGAACTACATTCTATTTAGCGTCTGTAAGAATCAGAATATTCAAGTTATCAGAATCTTTAACAAAATGCAATAGTTTCCTACCTTTAAACCATATTCAGTTCATATCTAAATCACTTAGCACATGGTTATAACATCAGTCCCAGAGATCTAATATATTAATCAGCCACTGCTCAAGTCCCACAAATAGAGGTTGCCCTTCACAAACTATTACTCTCATTCATTATACGCTAGTGTCAACGGTATTAAACTTTCTTCAGAGTATAATTGCTTGCCTTCTTTTTGGTTCCAATTTTTGGAAATGAAAAGGGACAGTGCAAAATGATTGCCCACTCAACTGATGCTTAGGAACTGAATAGTTACATACATAATAAGTCTTCTATTAGCTATTAACATTTCACTCAATAAGAATAACCTTATGCTTACGTTTATACTCTTCTTAATGTCAGTGGTATTCTAGTACAATACATACACATGAATTCCTAAAAAAAAAATTTTTCAATATCTTTTATTGGCTCTGTAACAAATAGTCATGTTAAGAATCATGGATAAACTTCTTTTGATTGCTAGGCATGCTGTAATTTGTATAAACAAAATTTAATATTTCTATGACCAAGGAAACATTAAACAGCAAAATACATTATCAACACAAGTGGCATACCACACAGAGTAATTTCTATAAGCTGTATCTATCAGCTAAAGAGCATCAAGTGTTACACAGAATCTAATTAAGTCAAATCTATTTGTTCCTCCAGAACTACAGTGTTCTCCATAGTTGTTTATGGAAGAGAAGGATGCTTGTTTCTTTATTCCCCCCAAAAAGAAGGTTTATAACTTCTTTTAAGCTGAAACCTGGCACAGCATATACAAAGACAATCACCTTCAATAAAAGAAAGAATCAGAGTTTTCAGGAACCTGTTGGATAACTAAACTGATTAAAACAAACAAACAAAAAAAACTATTCTCAACACAGAAGGTTTACAGAGGAAAAACTAAGAAGAAAAAAAATGATTAAGTAACTTGGTAAAACTCTGAAATTATATTTTCAGCATACAAAACAAAAATGGAAAGCTTAATGATGACAGGGGAAAAAAGGGCACGATGAAACCCAGGAGCATTCGTTTGCCAGTAGGAAAATTCACAGAGTCTAAACTAGAGAGAACTATACCATACCTCAGGACGACTGTGGAATATTTCATCAAACAGACTCCTAGACTCCCTAAACTGGGCGTGCTAAGCATGTAAAAACAGAAAAACATAAGACAAATGCAACTAAAGAGCATTAAGTAAAAGCCATTCATTGCAACATACAAAGTCATTTACCTGTTAGCAGTGTGTTTGCCTGTTTTAAATTAACTTTTGAAAACTGACATTGAGAATAAGAAAAGGCAAACATGAAAAGTCAGCATAACTAATGCTATCACAACTGATGCCAAAGGATTATTACAATTTCTTTGATATGTTGAGCATAAAACTGGAAGCATATGAAAGAAATGAATGTTTACAATCTGTTCTTATGAGACAAAATTACATAAACGTCTACAAAATCAAGTACCAAAAGTGTCAGCAAAATTTAGATTATATTTGTTCATATGATTTGTGGATTCAAGGACACAACAAAGTCTTTAATGTGATCATAGTTGGTTTTTTTTTTTTTTTTCCATAACATCCCTACCTCATTCAGGAAAAAAAAAGCATGAAATTGGTTAATTAAATGAACTTTTTATACAATTTTTCTCTCTTTTGGTTAATTAATAGACTTACAGCCTTCTTTGCTGTACATTTTAGGCTATGTCATGACAGGGTTACCAGCTTCATGTATTGCTCAAGGTAGACATGGTCATCTAACATTTTAAACTGTTCACATTACTGTGGTGAAGAGGCAAAACGTCCTTGTTCAATAAGCAAGAAGTTAGAAGCATAGCTCTTAACACAGTTCAATCTTAAGAGCACTGATTTCTTAAACCTGAAAATTAGAAATGGAAAAGCTACATGTTTTGTGCATGTTTTTCAAAGTATGTAACAAGTAACTTAAATACTGCATGCAGATGTCACTGATTGTAATCTCAAAGTGAAAGCAAGAAAATAATTACAGACCAGTAGTGCAAAGTTCAAGTGACTTAATTGTTCTTCTGCAGGTACTCAGAGCTAAAATTCAAAACCTTTCCCCTCAGGATGGCAAACCACCACCCTAACTATTATGTAACTATTTCCATAACCTCAATACTGTTTCAATAATATAGCTACTGTGTGTGTGCTGAAAGGAAAAAAAAAAAAAAAAGAAAAGAAGCAAAATGACCAGAAACTGTAGTCAAACTTGAGATCCTTAACAGTCAGCAGGACTTAACACCTTCAGGTACACTGAGAAGGCTTCTGATATTAACAGTGTTGACTTAGCCTACAAATCATTTAGCATGTTTCTGCTTTGGGGAAATGATGGTGCATTCCTACTGATTTTTCCTAAGTAGGTGAAATTTAAATTAATTTCAGTAAGCATCAGCACTTCCCAAGTTCTTCTGTGTGCTTTGGAAGAGAACATATAGTGCCAGGTTTTATGTAAAAGTTCATTTATTACTTTCTCACCACATCCCACAATCCTACCTCTGAAATCTAGATTCCTGCCCCTTGCCTCCATCTTACTTATTTTCCTGTCTTGGCAGTTCTTTCTTGACTGATACAGACTGTTTAATTTTTACTATGCATTTGATTTTTACTATTCTCACAGTGCATGTTTTCCAAATAAAGTTATCCCCCTTCCTCAGCTCCAAAAGTGTTTACTCACAAAGCATCACAATCCTATCAGTTTTTAGTCCACACCTATTCCCATTTTCTCACTCACCAACTTCAGCTCCCTTTCCAGTACCACATTTATTTCCCGCTTTCGTTCCTTCCTCCACTGATCTGTTTATTCTGTTCCCTCTTACTTTTCTTGAAGATCTCTCTGTACTCTTCACATGTATTTGGATTTACATTCAGTCTTGCCTTATCTCATTGCAACTCAGACTCATCCTTCCTTATCTTGCCTGGGTTCATTTTGTTACCAATCTTTTTGCCAGCTAGATCTAGACTTCTCTTCCTCCAAGATGTAAGCTTCAGAGTCTCAAAGTCTTTGCCCTGCTTTGCTCTACCTACTGCTGATGCCCTTATGGTTGACTCAAATGGCCTCTCTCTCCCCTGTTGATCAAAGGCTTAGAATAATAGAACTGTCCATGGCACACCAGAAACTCACAGTTCCAGTACTGAAAGTATTTAACAGCAGTCATGTGGTCTATCTTATCTTGTCTCATAATCCTGTTCTGATACAGGACATCTGCAAACATTCTCTGGAGCCAACACATCTGCAGCCCCATCCCCTGCAGAGCTACAAGCACTTTGAACTTGTTCATGGGAGACGATCTCCACAAATTTAATAGTTTAAAGCTCCACGTGTCAACTGTGGAAACTCGTTTTTCATTAACTTATTTTGGCCAAAGCCAGGCAGATTTTCTGAGGCAGGGTAAAAGATTCTCAGATTGCTGTTAGAAACATGTGAGAAATAGAGCACTTCAAAATACAAGGCTTAAGAAAACAAGCACTAAAACAGTGTTTTAATTACATACATCCTTAAATTGGCTATACCTCAGCCTAAGGTGGCTTCCCCCCCCAATTAAATTGAAGTCAGAGACAATTGCACCTATGCCTATAGCTTTCCCTCCATAGGGTTCCAGATGTACAAAATAAGAATATTGCAAGAGCTGCATGTGACCCATCAGAAGTACTATAAGACTGGTAACAGTACCCATAAAATTAACATTTCAATTGCTAACATTTCAAATAAATTTCAAGTTTACTGACTTCAGATTGAGAGCTGCATTCAGGTCAAAATTTCAGCCTAAGCCTTACTTACATTGCAAGCAGTAACAGAATAGATAGAATCCATTCTTCTGTTAAAGCACTTAAAAGGTTATAAAATCGTCACCTCCCAGTAGGAACTTGCCAAGTAACCACGCAAATATTTCGCATTCACAGCTACATTTAGTAAAACAGACTTGTATAACACCTTCACTGGTGATGTCACCAATCTATTTTAACTACAGTTGTGTGTACCACAAAATAACTGCTGCGCACCGTGATTACTGCATAGCAGTCACAGAGGAAACCAATTCCAGCTACACAAGCTGAAGCTTTCCATTCAAAAGCAAGCTCCACCTGACACGTGGAAGAAAGATTTTAAATGCATCTCAAACTCAGTTACCTTAATCTCAAGGTGGGGATTGCTAGAGAAAGCACTAGAAGCCTTATTTAAATATGGCATATTACAACCAATCCTAGAAAATAGTATTATTTCCAAATTTCAGAGAAAAAAAACGAAGAATTCATCTACTGTTTACAAAACTAACATTAAAAATAACTGTAAATGTCAATTGTGTGGGATTTTGTTCATTTGCTGTTTTGCTTTTGTTTTTACTTTGAAGACTGCACTCATTATAACATTAACTCTGAAAATTTGAAAGTACTGAATGCATACCTATTAATTTACCATCTACCATACTTGCATATGTGACTTTTTAAGTTCTTGGAACATTTCTTCCAACTTCTCATGGATTTCCAGCATTTAAACATTCATGAAACAAGTAGCAAGGCCTTTTCTTTTATAAAGTTCTACACTGTTTGGTGTTTTGACTCTTCTAGACTATGAGAATTTCATTTCACTCCAAAGCTCTGCTTACTTTTATATTTCTTTTTTAAACCAAATGAAACAATATTAACACTAACTCTAGAAATCAACATTATTGGTAGATACTTAATTAAATGCGCCAAGATACTGAAAAAGCTATCAAAAAGGGCAATGTATGGCTTTCAGAAATATTTAGTCACCTACTAAGCCTCAGAAGAGTGCAAACACTAGTACTAAGTTACATTACCTATAAAAAATATACAAAACTTAAAATCACCCACTTATCATTATTTTAATGAATAACCACGATACAGTCCCAATTATTGTAAATCATTATTCTTACAAGTTTCATAAAGTTGGAACAAAGAACTGCATTACTTACTCGCTGGGCAACTTCTGCTGCAGCAGCTGCCATTGCTGCAGCTTTGGCCTTCTCTGCTTCATCGTAAGTAGGAAGAGAGGTAGCTACACTGTATGGAGGTGGTACAGGATAAAATTCATTGTGTGTTTCTGTTCAAAATAAAGAGGTTATGCATTTTAAACTAGAAAGATGTCAAGAACAATAAGATTTATGAGCACAAAACTACTGAACTTTAAAGCGCATTCTTTCAAGAGGTTGAAATTGATATTTGTAGTTCAATTTCTTATAAGCTTTGAGGGGAAAAAAAAAGTATTTTTATAAAATTAATGTGAATAAATTAATGGTTATTTTAATTACTTTTTTTAATCTAAACATAACAATCAAACAAGTTAGGAAAAGAACTCATGAGTCTAGTTAAATGTTTAGGTGTTCCAGTCAAATTCTTGTTACCATACAAGGGACATACAAAGAAACATACTAAAAATTGTTACCATTTTCAATTGATTAGTTAAGTTTAGCAATAATCATGAAATATTCTTATCAGCAAGACATAGCTGCTAATTCCAGCTGCTCCATGAACATCATCTGTTTCAGTATTTCATTTTCACCACCCTTTTAAAAATACTCCTTATACCAAAATGAACCACAGACTTGTTAAATACCAAACTAGTAAAATGCCAACATATAGAGTACCTCATTAATAAAACAAATCAAAACATTTAAAATATACTTTCTGCCTACAGCCAGTAGCAGTGTATAAGTGTATACTGCTTATTTGGAAAAATACATCAGCACAACACTGCAAAGTTATTAAGTGTACGGATAATTCAGCACAGCTATATGTTACCACAGTTGCAAACACTGTCTCAAAGTAGGGATAGGAAACTGTTCTTTTAATCAACATTGAAGACCCAGCTCAGAGTAATTCTGCAACATTTACTTGGTGAATGCAAGATGCAAATCCAGGCAACTATGCTTAAACAAGGACTTAGATGTTGCTTGCTGTTAAGTCTCCTATACCCTAAAGGAAAGTCACAACCTCATCAGAAAGAGAGTAGTGAATAAAAAGCTCTACTTTTTTTAACTCTAATTTTCTTCAATAGGTTTCATCAAGAGCCCTCAATGAAAAATGCATCTTTTCATGGCAATATTTTCCACCAAACGTGGCACATACTTTGGCTTTCAGGGGTGGGGTGGAGGTGACAGTTAAAAGAGCAATGAAAACTGCTAATGCAGACTATTAATGAGCACTGAAGTATGTAGATTAAATGTGGAACTGAACAGCACACAGACTTCAATAAAAGCTAACCACTACACTAATTAATGAACAACCCTTTAGTCTAGTAATTTGGAACAATCAGCGTAATTTAAAAGCATGCTTCTGAACAAACTTAACAAAGGGCTGTGCATGAAAGCCGTGCTTCTTGTTGGGATTGTGTGCATAGAGAAAATACTGCGGCACGTACTGCATTGACCAAGTGCTGATTCATACACACTCCTCTCTGACAAGCTGTTATGTAAGAGAAGTACCTGAGGATGCAGCTGCTTCTACATCTATGCTACAGTAAGGTGGAGGGGAGGTATCTGCTTCAGGTGAGACTGCTGTCTGAGGAGTCTGCGTAGTCTCTGTCGAAGTAGAAGGCTGCTCAGCCACTGAAGATTCTGGAGGGTCATCCTCATTGTGAAGCTTAAAAGAAAAACACACAAAAGTCACAGAAAGAATTGCTTGATAACTTAGAACTCACAGGACCACTATCAAGAAAGGAAGAAAAATGCTCAACAAAGCCAAAAATTATTCACAAACACAGCACATGACCACTAAGGAACCCAGTGAAATAACTTTTTAAGCAAACAGTCAAAAGCAACCTTAACTGCCCATATTTTTTTTTTCCCCTCTCCCAGGAATGGGTTACTTCTGCTCAGAGTGATGGTCACAATTTAAGAAATTTGCATTTATGATGTTGTCTACATGGGAAAATGAGAGTTTAAACTACTTTTAATTACATTAATATTTTAAAGTATTTTTTTCTTAAATTTGCTCATAAATATTTTAATCCATTTTAAAATACAAGCAAGCAAATCTATTTCTTGATTTCCTCCAGATTACTACAGTAAAAATAACACTAATTGTACAAGAGCGATCTTTGTATTCTTGCATTTCAAACAGCCTCTTCACCCAAATTCTTAGACTTCCCAAAAACATTCTGCATTCTTCTACATTCTGGAAAGAATCTCTCTCCTGTACAACTTTAGCTTGCTTGGATTTTTGCTTCTTTAAATATAGCTCAAAAAGGACCTGTCCAGTTAAGCACCATGGGGAAAAGAGCATTAGGATAAGCAAGTACATTGATTAAAACCATCAAATTCAAATCCATCAACACAGATCTTTAAGACAATGACTGATTGTTTTCATCTCAATTTATATCAGTTAGAACATTAAGAGCAGTACATGCTCAAAACAGAAGTAGTACTAGTACATACTAGCGCTCATACTAGCACAAACACCTGGAAGACTACTAATGAAGCACCCATACACAAAATTCAATCAGATGAACAGACTGAAAAGACCTGAAACGTGACTTCCGGTTCCTGAAAACATCTTACAGAATATAATTGTCCTAGCAAAAAATAAAAAATAAAAAAAAAGTCTTAAGAATATGTGGTTTATTCTTCCATTAAACAAAGTGCAATCAAACTATTGGAAAAGATTATTTTCGGAAGAAAGAGTGCTCAATAAGCTTTGCTAAGTAGCACCACGCTCTTATAATACTTTCTTAATACCCACAGTATATCAAAGTTCCGCAGGTTATAAATTTTGTGCTATGCTTTCTAAACCAGCAATAACAGCAGGAATTACAAGCCAATATGACATTCTACAAAAGGCAGGTAAATGGAAAACATAGTTCAAGGGAAAAATACTTCAGAAGAATTTAATGAAACTTGATGTAACTTTCACATGGCTTCTGATACCATACTCTCTCTTTAAACGTGTCATACTCGAAAGGGATAGTTATTTGTTAAAACCTTTTTCATGAGCTCCCCCAAAAATTGTATTCTGAGAACAACTTAAATAGGAAAGGCTTTATTTAAACCAAGTACAAGCTTAAGCTATACAAGCATAAACAAGCTTATATAAATATCAGCATATCATGTGTAAGTACATATATATATGTATATACGTGCATACTATTCACAAGCACAGACTGTTAAGGAAAGGTCACTTTAAAAAGAACTGATAGAGGTTATTGAAGGTTTTTGGGTACTGAGCAATTAGGTCATTTAACATTTAATCAGTGATCCAGAAAAAGTAGTAAACTGAGAAATATGCAAATCTATTCATAGAAGTGCAGGTCAGAGAAAAGAAAACCGTTTCAAAATAACCTATTATATTTAGGGATACAGAAAGCACGTGAGAAGACAAAACACTTGATTCTAAAAAGAAAAAACAGGTCAGAAAAAAATAGCCCAAGAGCTAGAAACATGGTTCTAAATTAAGCATAATCATTCACAAGAAAAACCCAGTGCTGAAACAGATAGAGCCAACAAAATCACTTTATTTTAAAGTTGTTATTAAATTAGCAATGAGACAGCAGAAAATTACTATCCTTCTGTGTTAATGCCTGGTACGTGAAATACCAAATGGTATTTGGGATGTGTGTGTTGTTCTGATCTATGAAATGGGCAAGCAGTAAAGCCCAGGTAACAGGGTTGTGTTAGTTACCTTCATTCCTCTTCTCCTCTCACCCTGCACTTCAATAACTGCTCTGTTATTTTATTCCCCACCCCCATCAGTACACTGTCTGCACTGTGACCATATCACAGATGCACAAAGATTCATGGCACCCACCACTCAAGTGCCACACTACTGCTCGATACTCATTCTGCCTTTATTGAGAAAATTAATTTTGTCCCTTCAGCCTTGTTTCTTGGAAGCTACTTCTTTGCAGATCTGAGAGTTAGAAGCACCTACAAATGACGGAGGTAACATTACAGTGCAAGAATATGCACCTAAGATTTCATTCCTTCATGGGCAGTGTTCACAATTCATTCCATTGTTAGAGAAAGTCCGATTAAGAAACAGAAACTCCACATTAAAGGTTCTACTCCAAAGAGTCCTGTTATGACCTGTAGTGCACAGTAAAGGCATAGTTCTGTTGTTTTTTTTTTGTATGACTCAAACAGGGAACCAACATTTCAATTTATTCTGCAATTTACATATCTGTCGGACGTTCTGAAGTGCATTGAGGTCATTCCAATGCAACAACTTTATGCTACACTAGATAGCATGAAAATAGTTAATATTTTTAAGTAAGGTTTTTGTAATGCTTGGGATGTGCGGTTGTAGTTAAATACACATTTTAAATCACTTTATAAAATGGGAAGCAGTAACTTTTAAAAGAAGCATATAAAATCAGTTAACAAACAGTCTGCTGTTTGTATGCTAAGCTAGCAAGCACATGCTACTTCACTTCATCAGAAAACATTCTAATTGCACAAGTGTAATGCACAGGGTATTAGATGTTGTTATACTTTCCTGTGCTCTTGAAAAAATTTGGCATGTTGATCTGCCAGCAAAAGAAAAGTATAAGTAGACAGTGAGGCTGCTCTCTGTCTTGTTTTGGTGGGATTTTTCTTCATTTTTTTTTCTTTTTAAAGACTTGGGGATAAAAGTACCCAAGTCAATCCCCTCAGTAAGAGGCTCTTCACAAAGAGCTCTCTTCTGGTTCATATTCTATTTAAAAAGTCAGTGGATTTCAAGTATTGCATTCAATTGGTTTGGAAACAACTACACAAATGAAAAAGAGGATTTAAGGAAAGGATGAGGAATACTTCCTTAAAGAAGTGATTTATGATGAGAATTAAATGCTATAATAAAGACATCCATGTTTCCCACAATATTTAGATATGGAATGTGTGGTAGTCTCCATGACATTCTGAGCTGCTGTTGTCAGAAGAGCCATTGCTTCTGTATCTAGCTCTGAATTTTAACTGCTGAGATAAATACAGCCTGCAAATATACGCATTATGACTCCTCAGTCTTTGGTGTGCTGTAGTTCAAGGGCTGTGAAAGCAGGGGTTGAAACGCTTGTACAGAGATTTCTCTTAAGCTAAAATACTTCTTTTTAATTGTAAAGCTCACGTAGTCAGCCAGATATACTGTGTGCAAACTAAGATATAAAGGACCTTCATCTCGGCAAAAGCAGATGTAGTGCTTACACATCCATTTTTTTTAGTGGATGAGCTGTAACAACTTCTTATTCTTAATTAAAGTAGCAAGCAAAGTAATCTTACTAACTACTGGAAAGATTTCCAGGTTTTTTGTTTTGTTTTGTTTTCTTTTCTTTTAACATTAAATGTTGAAAAGGTAACATTTAAGTATATGGTTTAAGTAATACCTCAAACAGACATTTTCTGTTCCCTTCTGAGTACTTTTTCGCTTGGTTTCTATGGAAATGAAACCTATGCAGAATGTTAGGCCTCTTCTTCCCCTGCCTCCAGAAATAGCTTCTAAATTTACCAGCCAGCATAAGCCAAAATTAAACGAGAAGGGAGAGGCTCAAGGAGAGTTGGGTTCCTACAGATCTGAAGCGAACCGGTGACTCCACAGAGGAGGATCAGTGCCATGTGAACAAGGCAGACAGAAGCAGTGATACTGCCTTCTCACCAACGCCTACCCTGCTGCCATAAGCACAATCTCGGGCCTGCCAGAGCAAGTTCTGCTTTTTGAGTGCTTGTTGGTCTTCCTCTGGAATCTAACGAGAGAAGAGCTGAAGTTACTGCCTTGAGAGTAGGAAACAGCATTATATCCATCACTAACAAAAGCTAGTTTCTGCTCTCTGGACAATTAGTGTTTATCATTCTAGCTGCAAATACTGAAGATTCTTAAGCCTCTTCTCATAGTTTTTATGCTGGAGTATTCTGTAAGAAGTGTTGTCACAGGAAAAAAAAAATACGCCATCCAGCTATCTTGCTTTTTCTGATTTCTTTTATACCTTTATTACAAACACATCTTCGAGAAGCCTTACTTTTAGGTAAGCTTATACATAAGTTTTTGGAGTTAACTCTGGGTCATCAAAGGACTTCAATAGCATTGTCACCAGCAATCTTAAATCAGAAGTACTTTTAAGTTGTTCTTTCTAGCCTTTCAAATTATATTACTACTACATCCTTCAGTAAGTTTGGTTTCCAGTTTGACCTCACTCTGATCAGTTCACGAGTCCTTACAAGGACGTTCAAACAAATATAATGCTTAAAAGCTCTGTAACACTAGACTTTACGTTATGCTTAAAATATGCTTTTGAATGCATGGACATAAGTAGATCATACAAGTTCAAGCTCTGTATGCTAAGCCAGACAATTGGTACACTTGCTCTACAAAGAGCAACGCTCTCAGAAACAGAGGTTCATCTTTTTCACTGAGCAGAAATTAACACTTCTACATTTACAGTTTCCTAGAGTAAGTTACAGACTGCAAAAGGTCAACCAGAACTATCCACTTACCACAGCTTCCAGCACTGCAGAGAAGGACTTCAGATATCTTAAGATTGCCTCTGCAGAGCACAGCAATTATTTGAACACTTCTGCATTAGATTCAGGACCTCTTCCTCATTGCTACACAAGCACTTATTTCACAGGAATTTTAATAAATAATTTTAACAAAATAAATATTAGAGGTGGAACCAAGAGTAGGTTCAGAATAAAACTCTGCCGTCTCCATGAAGTTTTATTATACCTACCTACGGGTAATGATTGACAAATGTACACTAAAAATCTCTTCCCTACAAGCAAGGTGCTACTCATAAGAAATTTAGACTTCAAAGCAGAACGCTCCTTCTACACAAAAACAAACTCACTAAATATGAGTTGTGTATTAAATGGTGGTCTCATAACTGCATTTTGCATTGCCTTTTTTTACGGCTTTAGTATAAAAATAAGTTCACTTATCTGTAAATTGTGAAGTGTTAGTCTTTGGATTTCTAGGGGTAAAAAAAGCAAAGGAAGTGACACAATGGTCAAGTTCACACTACAGGCTACTGCCTACATATACTGCCTATATTCATTTTTTAGAAGAATAAGCATAAAACCTACACCAGTAACCTATAAATGCCATTTAAGTGTTAAAATCAATGAGCTTCAATGAGTCCCAATAAGCTCGGTGTAGTTCATCACCAAACGCCGTCTCCTGAAACACACTTTACCAGCCACAGAACTCCAGGGAAAAAACACGAAACTCTAAAGACAGTAAAAAATCTTCTAATAAATAATAAAACACTGCACAATGAAGATTAGAGGGCACTTCAGTACCTTCTGCAAGTCCAGCAACCTACAGCAACCTTTCGGTTTTAATTATTTCTTTCTTAGCTGTAACTCTACAAATGTAATCAGCATTCCAAAGTGCAGAGAACAGATCCACATAATTTTTCTCCCTGCCATCCCATCCCTTTTCAAGTCTCAACTATCACATACTGAAATCTAGTGACAGTCCTTCATTACAGAGGACTGCTTTTTTTTTTTTGTTAGCTAGGTTTGCATTTTAAAACGATACATCTCTGTACAAAGTTTTCATCAGCAGACAATATGTTATAAGGTCAAATATGTAAAATCTACAGAAGAAGCAGAAAAGCAGAACAGAAGTCCATTTCTGCCATTCCACAGCTGTGTAGAAATACCAAGTGTGTGTGATAAATAAGGATTAGGTATCATGGAAACCCACAACCTCTGGAGGCAAACTTGTACTGAAAAGAATCTGAAGAGATTTAGACAACGTTGTTGAAAAATGTCACAATAGGATGGCTCTTCCATCAAGGTTAGACTTCCACGAAAAAATGAAGTGAGCCATAGCCACTGAAAATGCTTTACAGGCACCTAATTTAGGAAATACTTAAGTCATTTTAGTCAGTTCTGTTTAATCTAGACTATGGGATCTTCCAAGTTATTTTTCAAAGAAACACATGAGCATGTGGGGGGATGATAAGGAATCAGAGTGATCAGGGCTTCCTGGACCAAAAACATGCATCCCCACAGTTGCTGGTTTACATACCTAATTTTACTTGTTATTTACTTACGGAATATAATCCAAATTTGAACAGTTGCACATTTAATAGCACAACATACACATCTGCATTCATATCCTACAGCATCTGAAACACACATTGTTTCCCATCTCCACAACATTAATAACAAGCGCCCTGTTAGTAATGACAATAAACATTATGTGTCAATGTTAGGATATTTAGTGTTAGAAAAGAGTTCTAAGACCTAACATTACCTACTTACCACTTCTTTAGGTTTCTTTTCTATTATAGAATTACTCAGAATTCCAAACACTAATTTTGCTATGATCCAAACAGATACACCTTTCATATTTGTTGTAAAATTTCAGGTGAGGCATAGTCTCCAAGAGTTTTTCCTACTGTGTGACTATAGGAATTAACTGTGAAGTCTGCCAACAAAGTATTAACAAAGAGAACTGTGACCAGCGTCTTCGAAAACCTAAAGCATGAGTGTAAAAATATTTCTAGAATAAATTATACGTAAAGCTTACTCTAATGCTTGTACCCAGTAACAAACTGCAATTCTGTCCTACAATAGTTTTGAAGTTATTAAAAAGATCACCATGAACCACAAACCCTTCTTTCAAATGCTAACTCAAGAACAGCTTGAAGAAGCTAGTTCGAATCCTACTTAGAAAAAGCAAGCAGAAGTCTCTCCCCCTTGAATGCTTCCTAGCTAAAAATAAAAATGTAAAATACAGATATATTAGTAAAAGCAAAAAAAAACAAAAAGTATTTTACTCTGACCAGTTTAAGAGTCCAGTTTAAGGAAGTGTTCAATTTCCAGTACAACTCTCCAGAGATGCACGGAAAGCACACAAACCTTAGCCACTTATTTGTCTTCTATTTTACTGAAACTTCCCTAATACTCACAGCTGTTATATCATGGTTGGTAAAGGGTCTATCTCTGCCTTTTCCATTTAGCATCTGTTATGAATTTGATGTGCATGAATGTGCATTCTTCAATCTGCTAAATACTCCGTGCCTCAGTGACCTTGTTTATTAACAAACTGCTTCTATTCACTTCTCCTCATATAGTTTACTTCCTGTGATTTAAACTGAATTTCAGCAAATGTTCTACAGTTTTAATACAGTACTATTTGTTGAATAGCAATTCTGCAACTGCTTTATCTGTTGCTTTGATGACTTTGCAAGCACCACGGTCACTTCCAACTCTCACCACTCATTTTAGACCATGCTTTCAAAAAGGTTGCTTTCCTTTCCCTTCTGTAGCTTCACCAGGCTCTCCTTCTGAAAGACCAAAACTGCATATGGCTCCCAACATGAAAGTAGTTCCCATGATGCCTCCTGCTCCTTCTCAGTATTGATAACAGGCAATGCTTTGTCAGGATTTGCTGGCAGCTACCAATAACAAACAGCTTCAGCAAATCATCAGTAACAGGTGATTAACTGAGAAATCCAAGTGTCACATCCTGACCTACAGGATCAGCTCATAAAGTAAATTCCTACCACTCTAAATGCAAAAAAAAGTAACCTTCAAATAGGCATAGGAAAGCCTGTAATATTGGGCAATGGATGGGACTGTCACTGATAGCAATCTCAATGTTCAATAGTTAGAGTCAGCTTCCTTTTTTAGCCTGCATCCATCTGGGCCAAGAAACTCAAGATCCATTCAAAATGCTGTAAATGTTACGTTGCATGTTCCATTTTAAGTCCAAGTGCAGTAGAATGGCTCACACATAGCTTCCTAACAAGAACAATGCAGGAGGATGCTAAAAATGGTAAAGTTTTATTTTTTAGGTAATAAGGGAGAAAGAATTAAGAATAATTTATTGGTTGGATTTCCCCTCTCTAGAGAAGTATTGTGGTAACGAAACAGCAGAAAGCATTAAGTTTCATCTCAGTCCTTGGTTTGTAAAAGCTGGAAAAATAAGACCCTAGTCTGTGCCTCCTATAACACAGGTAATCTTAAGCAAAGCTTCCAATGTCCCAGCTTTATGAACAACGAGGCTTTATCTTGTCTGTATTTGAAAAAGCACGAAGAAGAAGATTTCTACTCAGTACTTCAAAATAGTCCCAAAATGAAAAGATCAACAAAATATACAAACTAGAAAATCAGGGTGGCCAGAGGAGGACTACAAAGGTGGTGAAGGGTCTGCAGGGTTAGAAGCATAAGAAGCAGTTGAGGTCCCTCAGTGTGCTCAGCCCAGGGCAAAGGAGTTGTGGGGAGCCATGATGGTGGCTGCAGCTCTCACAGGGAGCAAAGGACAGTGCTAAGCTCTGCTCTCTGTGACAGCACCCAAAGGAACAGCACAGAGCTGTGTCAGGGAAAGGGTCTGCACCAGAGGGTGGTTGGTCAAAGGAACCAAAGGTGTGAATTTTAGATGGTACTCTGTGGAGCCAGGAGTTGGACTTGATGATCCTTAAGGGTCCATTCCAAATCAGGATTTTTCTATGATTCTATAAATTATTATATTGCTAAAGACCACACTATTCTTATTAAGAGATCAGTCATACCTGACTTTTTGAGCATCGTTCATAGTTTTGGTAATGGGAAGTGGAGGACTCAAGCTTCTAAATCAGCATTACATGCAGAACAGGCTCTACTGAACAGATTCTCCCTTTGACTCGTGGTCTTACCTTTCTCCAACCACCAGGGGACTCACAGCTTCAGTAAGACAATCACATCACCCATGCCCATAACAAACTTCAGGTCTTTTCTTTAAAGAATGCATTTTTATGTCTCAGTAAAGAGCACTGAGTTTTTTCACCCCTACTGTGAGATGGATTTAGAGCATCACCTAAGGGTTTTAAAGCAAGTCTGCATAAAATGTGGTCTGAAAGCACAGGTCTCTGAGCCTTTCAAGATACAGTCATCCAGAAGCAGGTACTTCCCAGCAGATCAACATTTTGACTAGTTAAGCTAGTTAAACTAATGAGATCAGCAGTCAAGGAGGAAGCTGAACTGTCTAAAGGGGGTAGCAGGTGACTAAACTAGTGTTACTCTAAACCACAGGAAGTACATAAAAGTAGTCCTCACTGAGGAAGGAAAGCAGGCCACTGTTCAGTAACTGCAGCCCAACACTGCAGGGCTGCGGTAGCCTACCCATTTGTTTGAGTTATATATTCCCATTCTAGAATTTGGTATAGTTTTTTTAATATTAACAGTTTACGTCATTCTTTTTTTCTAATTGTTTATCCCAATCATCCGGTGCAAGCCAATTTCTATTCTTTAATCTCAGCTTTAAACTAAAGAAAGCCTTAATGCTTCTGTACAGTCAAAATACCTTAGGTACTGTTTCACTTAAATTCCAAAATGACAACTGATTTGAAATACCATGATCAAATGGACAACAGGCCTCAGGAACACCCAGCATTGTTATTCTAATTGTCTTATGCTTTATCTAAGGCACCCCTCACTTCTCAACGACAGAAGCATCAACATGCTGAGCATTACAAGAGCAATGCTTCAATGCCAGCTTATGCTACCCAGGGAAAAAAAAAAAACAGAAAGGATTTTCTTTTCCTGCAATAAAGAGATAATTGGTACTATAAACATCCTCCTGTTAATAACTTCTCCTCTAATCTGTGCTACATAATCTTATCAGATTAAGCAAGGAAAAAACAAAAAGAAGTCCAACAATCCAGACTACATTTACAGCTTTACCAAGGACATGATCCTGACCTCTCTTACTATCAGTCAACATAAACAGGTTTACTGACAAAAGGAGGAATATTTTTTCAAAGCTGAAATGGCCAAACTATTTCTGTAATTGTGTTAAGCCACCACACAGAAGTTAGAGACTGAGATCTCTCCTATTTTT
This sequence comes from Odontophorus gujanensis, assembly GCA_013399175.1. Classification (NCBI taxonomy): domain Eukaryota; kingdom Metazoa; phylum Chordata; class Aves; order Galliformes; family Odontophoridae; genus Odontophorus; species Odontophorus gujanensis. Next base: position 464,995 of record VXAB01007379.1, on the reverse strand, counting down.
TTTTTCCTGAAAGGTTGCTTTATATGAGAAGGAACATGAGCAATCTCTGCCAAGCACCTCAAACCATAACTGAAGAACAAGAAAAATGGGATTACAAACAGAAATAAAGTAGTACACAGAATACCATCAGATTTTTTGTGTGTGCCTACACCACAGACTTAAAGCTAAATCATTGTGTCTGTTTCAAACCTAGTTGGACAAAGTATAGTCAGGGAAAGAGTTGGAGGGTGACTTGATATCTAATTAGAATTGGATTTGATCCATCGTGGGTCCATTCCAACTCAGGATATGCTATGATGTTTTGGTTGTAGAGTGATTGGAAAGTTAGACTGTATCAGTTATAGGCTAATCAGTCTAAGACGATGGAAATGCTTAAGTGGAATGAACAGTTAAATGTTACAATGGAAATTTATTTTCCACTTTCATTACAAATCTGAAAGCCATAAGGCATCCACATCCTGACGTCTGCTGTGAGTCCTGGCCAAGAAGGCTCAAAATGACTTCAGGACAAAACAGAAGAAATTAGTCATTTTCATTAAGAATACAGCTGGCAAAGGGGGCACCCGTTCTACTAAAATATGCTAGCTGTTACAGTGCTTGCCCGGGAAGTGGGAGAACCAAGCCTGAGGCAGCTCAAACCCACAGTCCTGGCTGTACAATAGCTCAGCTTCAGTAGGAAGCACTGGCAGCGCCACTCCAGCCAAACAAGCTGCCAACTTTTTCATCCCTTTTTGCTCATCTCTTCCTTGGATTACTTTCCTTCTCAGTTCAAAAACTATTTGCTCATTGTGGGTGTGTTGGTACAGGCCCACTTGCTCATTCTCCTTTCTACATCAAGATAAGTATCTTAGGTCAAAGAAGTTTGGAGACTATGAAGCTCAGCACGGTGATAACACCTGAAACAATAAAATGAAGTTCCAAGAAGTTAGGTATGATGACATGATCAGTTATCACATCTTCAACGCCGCCATCAGGAAGAATGCTTCAAATATAACATAGAATTAGGCATTTTTCCTAAGTACCTCACCTCCCATCTGGAAGATGGCTAATCACAAACACAATTAGAGTAACTCAGGTACATTTTTATAATTTTGTACTACTCTGTTCTTTCCAGTATGTTAAAACCAGTGTCCTACATAACTCATCTGTTTTGAACACAGGGCTGATAAAAACCACCTTACTTCCCCCTGCGTCCCAGCCAAAGAGATGGGGACAGCCCACACGCCACAGCCTGCACCCACAAAGCAGCAGCAAGCTTCTGTGACTGTGACTGCTTGCCTGACAGTGAGACAGCATCTCTCCTCGTCAAACAGACACAGACCTGGGTATTACATCTGTGGCCCTCCCAAAAACACTATCAGGACAATGAAACAATTTAGATCACCCTGCTAAAAATTTACAAAGAGACAGAAAAGACTATATCTGTCTGGTATCTCAGCACCTTAACTCCAAAGGACCACACACTTGAAGCTTACTTCCTTGTTTCATACGAAGCACAAAAACGTTCAAAAACCAGCTGGAAAAAAAAAAGAAGTGAAATTTCTTACAAGTTCACTGCATCATTACTGTCTCAGAAAACACACATCTGCAAATTTTCATCTTCATTTGTGGCAACATTATTCAGAGAAATAATGGAAGCATTTATAAAAACATCAAGATAGTTTCAAGAAAGAAGCACTATACTCCATTTAATAGACAGTTTTGTCACAGGTAGAAATGTTACAGAAAAATTCAAAATTCGATTTATGTGTTACAATTTAATAATAAGATGCAAGGACAGCCTATTCTTATAAGAACATAATTTCTCGCATTTCAAAAGATCTTTTTTAGCCTAATCATCAAGTATAAAATGCACTGAAATAATTTTATCATCAATGGATGAGAAGTCTGCATACCGAAATCGTCAGCATTATTATCACAGTCAAGCAACAATAAAGCTTATCATTTGATGCATCTTTACTCAATATTCTTCAGTACCATAAACTGAGTCTCCTAAGTGTAGCACCTTATCTTCCAGTTATGACTTCACCATCAGATATGTGGAAAGCAACATAACTCCCCTCATGCAAGCTATCTCAGTCTGTTCAATAATATCAACTAAGGAAGAGTTTCCAAGAGAGAATAAATACTACATAAAATATATTACATATAGACTAGAGATGATATATCAAAGACACAGAATAATCAATATTTGGTTTTATGTATTTGCCAATCACTGATAGGCTTAGTCTCATGACAAGAAAGGAATAAGAAAGTTCTGTTTACATTTCCAATATAGGTTGACTTTCACGCCTGCCTGAAACTTAAAAGACAACTTGACCTCAAGTGAGGATTAATCAGGTAACACCGTGAGAGAAAAGACTCAGTAACAATGGATTTAAGATGCACAGGGTTTATATGCCAAGCTTTTGGTAGTGGACAAGTGTAGGAATGTTTTCTCTGAAAAGAAACTGGGAGCTGCCCCCCATTTCAGACATAGCCAGCTCCAGCTGGATGCAAAAGGGATGTGCCACCGGCTAACGCTGAGCCATAAGCAACAGTAGCACTGATTGTGCCTCCAGGAGAGCAGATCTATGAAAGGATAAAAAATAACGCTGTACAACAAATGTAAAAAAGGAGAAAATACAGGCAACCATCCCACTGACAGCCAGATCAGTGTAGAAAGAGGAAAGGAGATGCTCCAAGCATGTAGAAGTAGTTCCCCACAGCCCAGGAGAGGCTTCTGGAGAAGTAGGCTGTCGCCCTGCAGCCCACGGGCACCACACGGAACAGATCATCACGTGCAGCCATGGAGGAGCCCACAGGGCAGCGCTGGATGAGGCCTGAAGGAGGATCAGCCCATGAAGAACCCAGGCAGGAGCAGGCCCAGAGAGGAGCTGCAGTGGGGCAGGAAGGCTGGAGGAGCTGCTGCCCGTGGGGACCCATGCTGGAGCAGTTCCTGAAGGATGAGCCCCACACAGTACGGAGCTGTGTTGGAGCTGCAGCCTGAGGGAAGCCTGTGCAGGACCAATTTGGGAAGGATGGCATCCTGTGGGAGAGATACCACAATGGAGCAAGAGCAGAGCATGAGGAAGAAGGAGCAGCAGAGAAATTCTTAGAAACTGCAAGCCTCATTCACTGCCCCGCGGTGCCACTCAGCACTGAGAGGAAGCAGAAGAATCAAGACTGAAGCTGAGCCTGAGAAGAATGGAAGGGGAAGGAATGCGCTTTTAGTTTTATTTCTCACTGCTCTATTCTTATTCATCAGCAATAAATTTGCCTTGCCCAGGTCAAGTCTGTTTTGCCTGTGATGGTAATTGCTGAGCCATCCACCCCTGCTTATGGTTCTCGACCCATGAGGTTTTCTCTTTTTTTTTTTTTTGCTGAGGAGGGGGAGTACGAGAGCAGTCTGGCCAGCAACTGGCTGCCAGCCAAGTAAAAGACTGATGGCTACCTGACCCCGGAACAACCCAAAGCTTTCATCAAAAAGACTTCGGGGGAGTTCACTACAATTCTTAAATAGCTGAACATACGAATTCGTTAGCTTACAATGGGACTTGTAAATCACTGTAAATTACCCAAATCACTGACAAGCATTTGAAGTCCTCCCTGATGACTCATTTACCTGGAAAATCCTGTCACAGGAAAAGGCAGTCCCAAGCTTTAGTATTTACTTGCTCACTCAGTTTTACGCACTGCAGGAAAATCATACATTTCTTTTGCTTTGCTTCAGTATGGATTCACAGAGAATCATTCGACTCACTTTTTCTGCAAACAGCTGCACTAGGAATAGACATCTCAAACAGCAAGATAGCAATGCACAAACTAAGGTCAGACGACAAAGAGCAAGGAGGCAAAAAGAACCACAGTGATCATCCCGTGAAGAAATCTTATTATAATTTCCTAGTGCTGATGCCTCAGTCTCTCTTTCCAACGAGGAGCAGAACAGTGAAAGAAAAAACATAACAAAGGGAAACAACTGAAAATGCCCCCAAATAAAATTTAAGTTCAAAGACATTTATCGAAGGGATTGCAGTATGCAAGTGACCAAGGGAAAGACAAAAAATAAGGTAGTAAAGCAAGACAACCAAGATTGGCTAATTTATTTCTGATGTCATATTCCTGCAGGGAAGCATGACAAATTCTTACCCATCAATTAGTTGTCTTTTTGCCCTATGAAGAAAGGACAAAAAGGAGGGGGCAGAAAGCAATACAAGTCACACACGCCTGCGGCAGATAGTTACGTAATGCTGATTTACTGACTGCTCCGAGTTTACAGCACTTTACTACAATTGCAAATCGCAGCTTTTTCCACAGTTGCACCGTTTGAACATTTTTAAACTGTTTTTTAACTGATGCTTGATCATAAAAGTCTTAAAAGTGGCTTGTGGTGAAAAGCTTAAAATTAAAGCACCCATTATTCTGAAAGCTTTTTAGTTCAACGTATTTAAAGCACCAGCAAAAAGGCAGCAGTAATGCAGCTCCTTTAACTTCACTCAAGTCCTACTGACACTGACACGAACAGAGATGTAAACTGGTATTTTCTTTTACCATTTAGAAGAGAATTTGCACTGAAAAGAACAAAGAAAGATTAGTTAAAAGGAAAGGGGGATTGGCAGAAGTGAAGTGGGAGGTTGACGTGAATGGAGTGCCTGTCTTTCACGAAGCACAGCAAATGAAGACACACAACGAACACATCAGAACTGATCAGTTTTCATAAGCTTAGCACTAGGGTCACAAAACTAATGCAGTATTAGCCACATTAAGTTGCATTTCACCTCAGTATTTTGGCCTTAAAGATTGGTACACAACCATAAAATCCGCAGTAATCTATTGCCTACTACCTATCACAGATGTTACATAAGGAAATACCTACTAACAAAATCGCAAGCTGGAATAAACAGGCGCTAATTAAGTACATCTGCAACTGCCCAGGTCCTACCACTCTGACTCAACGCAGTAAATAAATAACACTACCAAAATCCCAATGCCTAGCAGACAGATAAATTGAAGAGAAGATAGAACAGCATGGTCTTATAGTAAGCTATTTTAAACTCCAGAGTACATTAGAGATTAAAACCGCAGTTTCACTATGACTTACAATAAATTCAATGGAACTTAAGAGTGCTGTCACCATGACAGCTTCAGAGAACACTTCCATGATGAAATACAGTGACATAAATTCACCACAAAGTTTAGCAAACTTGAAAACCAAATGGGTCAACTCCTACAGCTAACATTAGTACCGGCCCTTTAGGAAAGCCACATCACCAAGCATTTATTCAACACTGGGCACTAGCAGCACGCCTGGAAGTTCCTAATCAAACATAACACAAATATTACAGGCAAGCTACCTCTTCACTTCATCCTCCTCTGCTTTTTTCTACTCCTTTGAGTAAGAGAATTACAATTTCTAAGGCCTTTTTAAAAAGAGACTCACGTTATTTCAGGCCTCAGGGAGGACACAGTGTTCAAAGGCTTTTAAGAAATACTCTGCCAGCATTCTCGTTCTCCTTCCCAAAGAATAAGGAATGACTCCAGGACTTCTGCTGACTCTAAATTACAGTCATGTGGCATCGAAAGAGAAGCGTGCCGGAAAACACGGACTTGGAAAGCACTTTGGGACGCGCTGCTGTTCTGAAGACGTACATTGCCCCTCTGAGGTCACAGGCTGCTGAGTACGTTGGTCAGCTGTATGACAATCACAGCGTATCATCGTCCAATAGCAGACAGCAGCCTCACACAGTCCCTAGAGCTCACAGTGCAAACACTCCAAACCTATACAAGGGATTTCCTATTACGTCTGTCTGCATCACAGCCTAGAAACACCGAATCTATGTCATGTGAAAACAGATGAAAAAAAAAAAGATGAGTTTATGACCTTGAATCTAAAGACAACATTAGCGCCCGGGAAAGCCTGTAAGTCAGACTCAGACACACAGGGCGACGGAAAACAGAGTAGATGCAATTGTTTCTGCAGCCACTGTGAGCAAAAACAGTGACACAGCCAGGACTTGGGTAGAAGACTGTATTAGAGGTGTGTACCGTAGGGAACAACACAAGTTTCAGGCTTCTGTAACGTACCCTCAGCAAAGCCACGAAGCACAGGAACCGAAGGACCGAACCCAAACTTCTGAG
>VXAB01007379.1:435174-458662 GCA_013399175.1 Odontophorus gujanensis | reverse complement strand
AGGGTCGGGTGAGCGCAGTCCCCTCAGCCACTCTACATAACTTTTGTGTTCCAGACCCTTCAGCAGCTTTGTTGCCCTCGTCTGGACACGCTCCAGGGCTTCAGTGTCTTTCTTGAAGTGCGAGGCCCAAAAGTGGAAACAGTCCTCAAACTGCAGACTCACCGGTGCTGAGCAGAGGTGGACAATCACATCTCTGCTGNGAAAAAAAAAAAGATGAGTTTATGACCTTGAATCTAAAGACAACATTAGCGCCCGGGAAAGCCTGTAAGTCAGACTCAGACACACAGGGCGACGGAAAACAGAGTAGATGCAATTGTTTCTGCAGCCACTGTGAGCAAAAACAGTGACACAGCCAGGACTTGGGTAGAAGACTGTATTAGAGGTGTGTACCGTAGGGAACAACACAAGTTTCAGGCTTCTGTAACGTACCCTCAGCAAAGCCACGAAGCACAGGAACCGAAGGACCGAACCCAAACTTCTGAGTAGCCCGACTGCACCCACGCCACTTCGGCAGCCAACACCGACCAAAACTCGTCCCTTTTGAGCAGAACTTACAACGACGGCGGGATGGCCATAACCGACATTAAGCCGGGAATCGCAAAAACAAGCGGCGCGACCAACTCGCGCAGGAAGCAAAGCCTCCGCGTCCCAAATCGCCTTACCCGGAGCGAGCTTCGGGAAGCATTTACACCGCTAAGCCCGCGTCCCCGTGTGCCTGCACACGGACCGCCGATCCCGCGGCCCATCGCCGCGATCCGCTCCCGAACAGGAGCTCTAAGTCCCCGCACCAACTGCGCCAACAGAAGGCGGCCGAGGCCCCGCCGGAAGGAGGGGAGCGGGCGGGCGGCGGCGGCGGCTTTTCCGCCCAGCCGGGCCTTACAGTCACGCACCGCCGACAGAACGGGGAAAAGAAAACGCCCGGAGAGCCGCCGTCCCCCGTCGCGCGAGTCCCGGGGCTCACCACTTGGTAGCGGCTGGCGGGCTGGTGGTNGATGCCATTGACCTTCTCGGCCACACAAGCATACTAATGACTCGTGTTCAGCTACACGCCAACCAACATCCCAAGCCCTTTTCCACTACGCAGCTTTCCAGCCACACTGCCCCAAGCCTGTAGCATTGCCTGGAGTTGTTGTGACCAAAGTGCAGGACCCAGCACTTGGTCTTGTTGAGCTTCAGCCCTTCACGTCTGACCATCCCTCTGTTGGGCCTTCCTATCCTCGTGCAGATAGATACCTCCTCTCAACTTGGTATCGTATGCAAACCTACTGTGGGAGCCCTCAATTCCCTCATCCAAATCATCACTTAGGATATTAAACAGAACTGACCCCAGTACCGACCCTGGGGAACACCACTTGTGTTTGATCGCCACCTGGATTTACCTCCATTCACCACCACTCTCTGGGCCCAGCCATCTAGACAGATTTTTACCCAGAGAAGAGTACTCCTGACCCTGCATGTGTGTGTGCAGGAGGACAGAGAAGTGGAGAGAGCTCCTTGGCTGGTGTTTGGGCTGGGTGGGAGAAAAGCTGGGCAGGACGATGAAGCAGGAGAGCTGGACACATGGTGGACCAACACAAAGCCTCACCTGAAGGTGGCTCCTGGCACACATGGCAGTCAGTAAGCTGCTCCAGCCAGCCTGGTTTGGGAACATAGAACCTGCAGTGCTCTGTTGCATTTCTTACTGCTTTTCACAGGGCAGCTTGGTTGGGCCCTGTGGAAAGCCTTGGAAACAAAGTTGGCAGAGAACAGAGGTTAGAAATGGATTAGTGTTATTACTGCCCAAGCAGTAATTTCCTTTTTCCTCTTTACCTCTACACATAAGGAAAGTTTCTAGGTTTAACTATTCTCTCTTAAAAGAAAAAGTTATTAGTAAATGCTTCCATAATGTAATGTATGGAAAATATCTTAATTGTATTACCAGATTTCATGGCAAATGAAATGTACACTGCTCATGTAATAGATTTAACTTCCATTATTTTCTGTACTTCTAGGAACAAATTTCCCAAAACTAAACTGAAGTGCCCATGACACGTCTCTGGCAGACCTTTGTATTTTCAAAATAGTGGCATCTCTGTATTTTTATTTTAACTGACTTGTTCCAGAGGTTTTGACCATTGCACAGTATTAATCTGTATTGCAAACAACTTTGAGTATACACTGAGGGTGAGACTTTCACTTCTGAGAACAATTCGGACTTTGATGAACTATTCATGATGACTAAAACACTTTAATATTAGTTTTAATATTTGCGTTTTCAACTTGACATTCTTAAAGTTTGAGGGCCTACAGTGACATCAAATGTTATCACAATTTTCTGGATCGCATAGTAAATTGTTTACTGTAAAAAGAATCGTATAAAGAAAAGAGTGTAGAATGAAATTTAAAAAGGAAGGAGGAAAGGAAGAAAGGGGGGGGAGAGAGAGAGAGAGAGAGAGAGAGAGAGAGAGAGACATTGGTTTGTATCAAGAAAGAAGAAACCTATTTGCTTTTAGTCAGTACGTTTGCAACAGTTTAAACTTTGCCCCACCACGCAACTGAGCCAACAAAGGAGTTCTTGGTAGTAACAGTTGTTGCAAGCTCGGATCTGTAAAAAGTTGACCCGAAGGATGGGATCCAAATTCAGACAAACCTGCATAACATTTCTGACCTCTAATGTGGATTTAGATAGCCGTGTTAAGCAGGAAGTTGACTTAAAGAAACCACTGGGATTTAATTTCTCAGAAAGAAACAGCAGGAGACTAGTTTGGTTTTCTGTTCTTTTCTAGGCAACACAGGCAATGCCAGAGCTATCCTTTACAGGACCAATAGGCTATATTTAAGATTTCCTAGCTGAACACAGATTTGCAATTACACCATCATCCTGCATGTCCAAGGTACGTATAAATGCATAAAGTCCTGTGGTCCTGGCCCTTATACATGTCCAAATACCATGCAGATATATCTGTACAAGCTTTGACTGTAATTTCTGCAGCACAGAGCTCAGGGTGGGAGACATCTCAAATATTTGCCTTGGTCTAGGATGAATTTTGCAGTCTGCACCAATCTCTCTGTTGCCACAGCTATTTCCTGTTAGTCACAGAGATGGTTTAAAACTAGTTCAGGTATATCCTGACAAGCTTGTCACAGATGTGCAAATTATACTTCGTCGAAACTTGTAGCATGGCCAGATTTCTATGAGACTCTGAAACTGCTTATGCTAATTACCTTTTCTGGCCACGAGCACAGTTAAAACTAGAAACCATAGAAGTGAAGGAAAGTTGTCTGCTAAACAGACATGGTTATGCTTGAAGCACATTCAGGAAGCCAGTGCTCACAGCAGCACTGGTGCAGCTTCTCCAGCATATCTGGGTGTTCATGCAAAAAGAAAAGGTTAATAGCAAGGTGCCACTTGAGAAAATTTTTCTTGGACAATTTTGTGGATTAAGCTGTGAATCCAGAGGAAATTGTACCAAGTCCATCAATAGAGGCTGCTGCAGTGGATGACTGTCTCTGAGAACAAGTTCTTACAAAATCCACATAACGTGACAGAAACTGAATGTTGCTATGAAGAGCAAAAACAAAAGCTGAGTTTCATACATACAGACGAGGTTCTAACAGTGAGCAAGAAAGACCTGCTGAGTTTCACCTCATCTGAGGTATGTGTGCTTCAGGAGAAGAATTACAGGAGTAAATATTTGACAGCATATTTGGATATTTTTTCTTCATCTTTAAAACTAGTTCAAAATTTCTGAGTTCATATCTTTCAAAACTAACACGTAATAAAATATAATCATATAAATATTTGTGTGTAACAAAGAAAAATACATTTCTGAATTAATTTCCATTTTTAAAAAATCGGTATGGTAAACTTTTTTCAGTGTTTTTTTCACATGCAGATATGATGTTAAAGCTCTAGCCATGGCAATGCCTAATATCTGCTCTTACAGAAAGAACAACGTTTAAAAAAAATCCCCACATGACTTTGAAGTTTCTGTTTAACAAACAGAGCTGAATGGAATGTTCATAAGTCAGTCAGAGTCAATAAAAGTGATGACAGAAAAGGAGAAATACAGAATAAGGAATGTAAACATATGGTAAATTGTGAAGTAAATGTGGTAAACATGTGGGAAAATATCTCCTGTTAGAAAACAGTGAATAGAAAAAAGAAAAAAGAAACAACCCCAAACCTGGAGATATGATGAGAAAAATGGAAGAAAAGGTAGGAAGTACAGATGGCAATGCACTTTGTGCACTGATGGTCGATACGGATGGATGCTCTGAAAAGAAATCTTCTGTTACTAAAAAGTTCTATTTGGAGAAGATACTCCACTATCTGGAATCATACAATCATAGAATTGTACCTTGGCAATGCTTGTATTTTTTGTCCTAACAATTTGGTATGATTAAGTAGAAAACAGCTTTACTGTGTATTCCTTAGCATATAGATTACTCACATATTTGGTCACCCATAATCTGAAAGTTACTTTTCTAAAACTGACCCTCAGTCTCACCAGAATGAAGAGAATACTGTGTTAAAGCACACTGAATGTAATCACACAAGGGCAAATACATAAGTCAAAGCAGTAAAGGCCTGGATGTTATCTGAAAATCATTTTGTTATATAAGGAGAACTGGAGAGGCCAAGGAATAGATGCAGAAGTAACTCCTTGCCCTTTTAGTGACAATGTTGCTTTGAAATATTAACTGCAGTGCATGATCTTTGTCCTACAGGAATAGAAGGAGGCTGAATATATATTCACAGTTAAGTTACTACAAGGTCAGTAAGTTTAATGTGTTGGCATTTCTCCTAGCACTTATAATACAATACAAGAATCTGCTTGAAAAAAAGCTATAAAATGAATTTTTTATTACCAAAACAATGTTAATGATTCAAATTAGATGTCCTGCGACATTTTGTCCTGCACAAAACAGATAACATTCACTTTCATCACCATTATTTATGCTTCATGTATATACAGGTCTTGAGTAAGCTTTATGCCCCAATTGATTTTCTTCTATATAAAATAAAGCTCTACATAAATTATAAACCTCTTGCATTAGGAACAACTATTTTATTCTGCTTATAATACAACTGCATTAAAAAGCATACAGTGCTGTACTGTGGCTCTATATATTGGTAACTTAGCTACCTTTGACAGTACGTCAAGAATATAATAAAAAATATAGGATTACCATATAATTAACTACCATATCATTAACCAAATCTAGTCAGCTGCAACACTAAGAATAATTTTTGCCTGAGGTCTCATGCCTTGAGTTTTCTCTTGGTAGCCCATAAACATTCTGTATCTCACAAAGCCCTTTGAAAGACATTTAGAGAATTTTGGACACACATAACTTTCTCTATTAATTCAGACCATGACCTTAGATGGGAGCTGAAGTTGAATATGACTGCTTAGTTCAACAAGCAACTTGTTTAACACAGAAAATCTTTTCTTTTTCACTGGACTAGCGGGTTAACAGTCAAACAACATGGATTATTAGAGTACCAGAATGCATTCTACTATTTTGGTGAAGCAGTGGCACTCACCCAAAGTTCATACAGACACACCTCAGGAGCTAGTAATACTCAAACATAGAGTCACAGCCGTAATTAAAATTTCTCAAGTCTTTTCCATGCTTGCTTTTTCCAAAGCAGGTGGGCTACAACAAAAAAATGCCTCATACACTGAGTCTGCGTGGAATTATCCTTCAGCATCTGCACTGACTCAGGACTGCAGTGACAGAAAGTAAAACAGAATTCTGAGGAACAATCTTCACTGTAAACTTCCACTGAAGATAGCTTGTGCTCACATACACTGTTAGGTCTCCACAAATGTTCACCAAACACCAATAAATGTCAACGGGGGCCATTTTTTTCCACATAGAGGCATTCAATGACACACCTTCACTCCCTACCTACTTCTGTGTCAGATGTCATTTTGTCAGACATCCCCTCAGCTGCTATCTGCCACACGGCAACATCTAATGGAATATTGGTGGGAAAGTTCAACCTCTACTGCCATACCATCAGTATCTGCCTCTGATGTCATGGGTCAACAGGATAACATAGGAGGCACTGCTTTCAGCGCAGCTCTGCTTAAATATATAATACAGGTAATGAATATGATGTAACGGAACTTATTTTCATTTCTGATATTTTTTATTAAAGGCAACATCTAATGGAATATTGGTGGGAAAGTTCAACCTCTACTGCCTATTTTCATTTCTGATATTTTTTATTAAAGGCAACATCTAATGGAATATTGGTGGGAAAGTTCAACCTCTACTTCCATTGGTGCTGAGGAGCCAGATTGGCTTCATGAGGGCTCCTACTTCTGTGTCAGATGTCATTTTGTCAGACATCCCCTCAGCTGCTATCTGCCACACGGCAACATCTAATGGAATATTGGTGGGAAAGTTCAACCTCTACTTCCATTGGTGCTGAGGAGCCAGATTGGCTTCATGAGGGCTCCTACTTCTGTGTCAGATGTCATTTTGTCAGACATCCCCTCAGCTGCTATCTGCCACACGGCAACATCTAATGGAATATTGGTGGGAAAGTTCAACCTCTACTTCCATTGGTGCTGAGGAGCCAGATTGGCTTCATGAGGGCTCCTACTTCTGTGTCAGATGTCATTTTGTCAGACATCCCCTCAGCTGCTATCTGCCACACGGCAACATCTAATGGAATATTGGTGGGAAAGTTCAACCTCTACTTCCATTGGTGCTGAGGAGCCAGATTGGCTTCATGAGGGCTCCTACTTCTGTGTCAGATGTCATTTTGTCAGACATCCCCTCAGCTGCTATCTGCCACACGGCAACATCTAATGGAATATTGGTGGGAAAGTTCAACCTCTACTTCCATTGGTGCTGAGGAGCCAGATTGGCTTCATGAGGGCTCCTACTTCTGTGTCAGATGTCATTTTGTCAGACATCCCCTCAGCTGCTATCTGCCACACGGCAACATCTAATGGAATATTGGTGGGAAAGTTCAACCTCTACTTCCATTGGTGCTGAGGAGCCAGATTGGCTTCATGAGGGCTCCTACTTCTGTGTCAGATGTCATTTTGTCAGACATCCCCTCAGCTGCTATCTGCCACACGGCAACATCTAATGGAATATTGGTGGGAAAGTTCAACCTCTACTTCCATTGGTGCTGAGGAGCCAGATTGGCTTCATGAGGGCTCCTACTTCTGTGTCAGATGTCATTTTGTCAGACATCCCCTCAGCTGCTATCTGCCACACGGCAACATCTAATGGAATATTGGTGGGAAAGTTCAACCTCTACTTCCATTGGTGCTGAGGAGCCAGATTGGCTTCATGAGGGCTCCTACTTCTGTGTCAGATGTCATTTTGTCAGACATCCCCTCAGCTGCTATCTGCCACACGGCAACATCTAATGGAATATTGGTGGGAAAGTTCAACCTCTACTTCCATTGGTGCTGAGGAGCCAGATTGGCTTCATGAGGGCTCCTACTTCTGTGTCAGATGTCATTTTGTCAGACATCCCCTCAGCTGCTATCTGCCACACGGCAACATCTAATGGAATATTGGTGGGAAAGTTCAACCTCTACTTCCATTGGTGCTGAGGAGCCAGATTGGCTTCATGAGGGCTCCTACTTCTGTGTCAGATGTCATTTTGTCAGACATCCCCTCAGCTGCTATCTGCCACACGGCAACATCTAATGGAATATTGGTGGGAAAGTTCAACCTCTACTTCCATTGGTGCTGAGGAGCCAGATTGGCTTCATGAGGGCTCCTACTTCTGTGTCAGATGTCATTTTGTCAGACATCCCCTCAGCTGCTATCTGCCACACGGCAACATCTAATGGAATATTGGTGGGAAAGTTCAACCTCTACTGCCATACCATCAGTAGCTGCCTCTGATGTCATGGGTCAACAGGATAACATAGGAGGCACTGCTTTCAGAGCAGCTCTGCTTAAATATATAATACAGGTAATGAATATGATGTAACGGAACTTATTTTCATTTCTGATATTTTTTATTAAAATTTACAAAAAAGAGAGCAACAAAACCACAAAAACAGTGGGATACATGGCCTCGTTTTTGTGAGCTATCACATCAGGCCGGTCTAATGGCACTGATCGCAGTTCTCAGTGAGTTCTCAAAGTAAATGTGAGAGATTTTTAGTGAAAATTTACTCTTCAAGTGCTTCATCCTTCAAAAGAGTAGCTTACAAATGTGCACACTGTCGAAATACAGTGACACAAGTAAGGTGCACCACTGTTCCATTGGTGCTGAGGAGCCAGACTGGGCTGCTTGGTGGAGGATTGGCTTCATGAGGGCTTGGCAGCAGGGCGTGGGCCACACTACAAACTGTGCTGGGCCACATGCAGTCTGTGGGCCATGGGCTGGACTTGCCTGATTTATAGCATGTCTATAGCTTTGGGCCTGATATTTCAGCATTCGTATCAACTTTGAAGGAAAAAATACAGTGCTGTCCTGGAGGGCCTTAAGTACTGCTGAGTGTAGACATATTCTAATAAACTCAAAAGCTCCATAAGCATTTGATTCTGCACAAGATTACATGACTTCAGCTAAACTGAAGGAAGAACACCTACATTAATATATTGTCAGCTGTGTTAGCCAGATTTATTCCACTACAGAGAATTTAGTTCACCTACATGTTGATGCTTCTGTTATGGATGTCAGCATCTGAGCTAGATGCTTGGGCATTTTTTATACCCAGTGGAGAAAAGTAGGCACTTTCAGCAGGCAATTCTTCTCATTCTAAGATAGTTGTCTAAAATCAGTCAGCTGAATTGCTCTTACTAAGATAAGAGTCCGTTTCTCACTCATGACTACAAAGGCAGTCTCTGATGACTAGCTTAGCTGCAGATGTTGATACAATAGATCTACAGCATTTGGTAAAATTAATCTTACCTTACTGCCTATATGCCAAGAGAGTATGAGGACATATATAACCTCTGCTTCTTGCCAAGGTTTTAACTGTTGAATATCAATTAATTGGCCAAAACGTAACCTTAATTTATAAGGCTTAATAATAGGAGAATTAATCACATAGATCTCTATGGAACTAGACAGTTCTTGGACATCAGAAGGGACAGTCTGTGTTCCATCCCCATGGGCAAAGTGACTAGTTCTTAGAAGAATGTACTGGTCTGGACAGCTCCTACTCTGAGGAAAATGTACAGGTCATCAAAGAGGCAGAATATTTCTTGGGCATATTTGGACAACATCAAAGTTATGAAGTGACTGAAAACCTGGTTCCAAATGTGTAAGGTACCAGTTGTTCTGACATATGAACTCTCAGAGACATAAAACATTTGCAGGAAAAATTATGATGTTTGTGTTTCAAAACAGTTACGCTAAGCACTTCTTTTCAGGAGGATTTGTAGAAAACAAAACAAAACAAAAAACCCTGGTTTTAGCACTATCAAAACTGGAAAAAGAAAGGAAATGTTAATATTTTACTCTCCTTGAAGATCAAGGAACCCATCATCAGGATTCAAAACAAAAATTCAGGACACTACACGTGGGTCTGAGCTGTTCAGTGGGAGGCATCTGTTGCAGGGTGAGCTGAACAGACCTGCAGGACCTTCCGCTGTACAGTTTGGTGCATACAGTGTTCCCATTAGCAGTAACAGGCTGCAGGGTCTGCATTCAGCTGTCACACAGGTCTTCAGACAAAATAGGGTTTATCTGGGCAGGTCTAGGCTGACCTGGAGCTTGGTTTTGGTTTGTTTAGCTGTAACAACAGTCGTCTGACAACTTCAATTTGCCTTTGGTTAGCTTTGTGCAATTGAATGGTGTAAGAATTAGTGAATTCACAATTTTATAAGTAATAGATACTAACAGTGTGTAGTTTTTCTTTCTCTAATAAACTGTGATGCTAGAATAAAAATGCAGTGTAGAGAAGTACAGGCATGGGATGATAAATGGAGCCTTGAAAGTGCAGACACAGGATGATAACAGAGGTCCTGGGTCATAAACAACCCAGCAGCAGTCAGCTACTGTCCATCAATGGAATGCAACCTTGAGAGCTGGGTAAAACATCTCAGCAGAAAAAAAAGTACATGGAACTGTTATGCAAAACATGTAAAAAAACCTGTACATGGAAGATCTGGATGTAGTAAGGAAAATTGTACCAATAAATAAGGAGCAAGTGGGCTGTGTCAGCCAGCATATAATGAGGAGAAAAGACAGACCCAAGAATGAGGAGGAAGAAACCTTCAACACCCTCAACACATTCATCGTGCTTCCAGAAACAAGGAGGAAGAGTCCCCAGCATTGCACCTCTTCCAGTGAAGGGCACAATGCTGGTAACCCACCTTACTCCAGCACTGAAACCTTCAGCCTGAGGAGGTGATCCCTGTTTCACTGGAGTGACAACAAAAGGGTGAGCATGACAGAAAAAAGATAACAATTACTAGAAAGTTTGAAAATTCTGGGTATTCATCATGGAATAAGCTGTAATAGTTGGATAACTGGAACTATAATTGTTAGTATCGTGGCACCTGGACTAATAATAATTCTTTGATTAGATTGTCAAGACTTTAATTAGAATAGTAGTAAGTTCCCAGCTCTGTATAAAACTCGTGTGACCCACATAAACTGCATAAGTTATATCACACCAAATTGGCAGGAGCA
The DNA here is from genome assembly GCA_013399175.1 of Odontophorus gujanensis. Classification (NCBI taxonomy): domain Eukaryota; kingdom Metazoa; phylum Chordata; class Aves; order Galliformes; family Odontophoridae; genus Odontophorus; species Odontophorus gujanensis. The sequence goes on along the minus strand of VXAB01007379.1, from coordinate 448,047 downwards.
ACCTAAGCTGTAATTGAAATATAAGAAATTAGAAACAAGTTTGTAGAGAATGTGGGCAACCTAGATAATTAAAATTTAGTGCAACTGTAGACTGTGTTGGTTTGATTTCCAGAGATTGCAATGGGAATTTAGGCATCTAACACATACACAGACAACCACATTTAGTCATCATTTAAGTACCTCACTCCGAAAGTATCTCCATGTATTTTTGTTACTATCAGATAGAAGAAGCCATAGCCATCTTCTAACATAAAGGACTTGATTTCATAAGGAAAACTATCAATCTATAAACAAGTAGTTTCTTCTGGCTATGATTCTTTTAGTCAGTCTTTTGATAATCTGTTTCTTACATTTGGAAGGCATCAAGTCAAGATTCGCTTAAAATCAACTTGTAGGTTGTGTGCTTTCAAAATGCTACAGAATGTCTGTTTTGACGTTCATATTGCATAACGGAGAAGATCCTAGCTGAGTGCTAGAAGGATTTGGTTTTCTCCTACCAAGGGATTGGCAGCGGATGGATGCGAACAAAAAGGATAGAATCACAGAATCACAGAGGTTAGAAAGGACACACAAAGGTCAGCTATTCCAAATCCCTGCTAAGATCAGGCCCAGTCAGGTGAGGTTATTCAGGCTTTGCCCTGTCAAATTTTGGATAACTCCAAGGATAAAGAATCTGTTTAAACTGGAGACCACATCTACACTGCTCTTTCTGTTGCCTGTAAGAAGGGCTTCTTTGTGAACTTTAGACAAAGCCTGATGAACGGCTGAAAAATTCACTGTATAATCATGTTAGCACTGTCTAACATGCCATGTGTTTTCAATCAGTGTCAGAGAGAGGATGTGCATCTGGTGTTTTTATTATTATTATTATTATTATTTAAATTTCTGTCTTATTTGTTGTAGTTATTTAATGTTTTTATGAACATTAATTTTTCTTCAGCATGTTTTGGAGATAAACTGATAACTCTGAGCAAGCACCCTGTTGGGAAAAAATCTCCCCTTTTATAAACTCCCAGTTTCAGGAGGATCAGATGGGTATTCTTCAGGAAAAGAGGCCAGTGGACACAAAAAAATTTGGAATCCTACCAAGACATGAATATTTATAGCACCAGATGTTCGAATGAACTAGAAGGCCCTTAACTCCATCTGAACCAGATGTCTACAACAACAGAGCTAAGAAAGGAAAAAATATATCTTCTCAGGCTTTCCTCTGAAGAACAGAAAATAGGAGAGATTTTTGCAATGGGAGTCTAAGGATATATTACAGAATGAGCTACTAATTTTGAGAAGGTTGTTTCTCACCAGAGTTGAGAGAAATGGTAGAAAAGTCTGAATTTATAAAAGAAAATAGAAATATGAATCTTTTCTGAAATCTGTTACTCTGTTGTTCCCAAGCATTATAGCTGGCATTTGTTACTGAAAAATCTAATAATGATATATCACAGAGAACAACAGCAAATCAGTCAGGATTCAGGAAATCAGTACTGATATCCTCTTTCTTTAAAGTTGTTAATGCCACACTCTTTTATACTTCTTCTGTCTAAATTAACTGGCAAATAAATATATCCAATAGGGCAAGTTGCTACTTCACTATTAGTACTGTTGCTTCTATAGATGAGCAATTATATGTAGTGCCTGTGTTTGTAAACTTCATTAGAATTGGTTTGTGATCATTGTGCCACAGCCACGTTATACATCTCTTAAAACACAAAGGCAGAGGTTCAATTCAAGGACCAGAAAAAAGAAATTCCATGTAAAAACAAATGACTAGGGTAAAAATATCAACAAGTCCAATATCAAGTGGCACTGACTGGCTTACTTCCCAATGACATGAACAGAAAAAAAAACAAACCACAAACCATGACACAGGGACTAGGCTTCTTTCATTCATCATGTGTTCAGTATAGAGCCTGGTAATCTTCAGAGCACAAGCACAATCTCAAGAGACATTGCTAGCTGAAATATGCCCTAACTGTGGGCACCTAAGTATATATATCAAAGCTGCCATAAACAAGTGCTCAAACTTGATTCTTCAGAAAAATAAACCACTTCATGTTGACCTTCTACTGAATGTCATGCAGATTTGAGATTTGAAACACCTTCTTCCAAATCTGTCACTGATTGATGCCCAAGATACCAAGAAAAGATGCAGAACCACAACTGCTCTCCTCTGTTTTCAGAAAATGAAACACACAAAAGTGAGTGAAACAGCTGCTTATGATTTTTGAATAGTCCCTCCACGTTTCAGTATCTATTGTAGAATGTAAAATCTACCACACCTTTCTCTTCTTCCTGCTTCAAAGTGCAAGATGTAATCTAGTTTTCTTCTGTAGAGTATACATGCAATGATAAAGACTGTCCAATTTCCCTTCATGACAGCAAAGCAATCAGAGGCATCTGGTACACAGTACCTCAGCCCCAGGTATCTCATTAAGAGGGCGGCAATGAACGCAAAAAGACATAAATAAAAGGTTTTTTTGGCGTTTTATGAAACCAGATAACATTGGTTTTCTAAGACCATAGGAGGATCCTTAATGTCTTGCTTGAATTTTAGACAGCTAAACAAATATGTGCAGTTGACAGCAACAAATGTTTAAGGTTATTTCTGAATTTGCAATGGAAATGCTGTTGGTATAAACCTTGCAAAAGAAAATTCTTAATGTCACAGAAATGTACTTTTCCTGATGCTTCATTTCCTTCCTTTACATTTCTGTGGAACAAAAGCAAATTTCCTGTGAAAGATCCCGTTCACCTAAATGAGAGCAGAACTGGGTAGTTAAAAAGGAGAGAGGATAAAAACCAGTCACAGTCAGACAGATTTGACACGTGACTATTATCCATTATTGATAGTTCAGGCAGGCAGCGATGAAATCGCTCAGGGAAGCCTGCCAACTATCAAAAGAGATTTCAGGGGCTTAGGGAAGTTAGTTGAGGGAGTGGGAGCACAAGTCATATTTTCCTCTCTCCCTTCTCAGGTGGTGAGGGATACGGAGCGGTCCAGGAAAACTCAGGCTCTGAATAAGTGGCTGAAAGGCTGGTGCCACCACAAGAACTTCAGGTTCTTTGATCATGGGGCGGTTTACTCAGTGCCAGTCCTAATGGCTGCAGGTGGGCCTCGTTTGTCTCCCAGAGGAAAGCAGATCCTAGGCCAGGAGCTGGCAGGGCTGGTTGAGAGAGCTTTAAACTGGGCTTGATGGGAGGAGGGGAGAAATTGTCACTAGCTAGGCTGGAGTGAATAGTTCAGAGACGTCAACTAAACTTGATGGGGGAAGAGGGTGGAGGTCAACAGGACAGAGAAGGGCTTGGGGATGTTGCCGTTTTAGGAGATTGCAGGGAAATTCCCAAAGGAAGCAGTGGGGAAAACCAGATTTCTTTCAGAGGTTTGAGGGAGGACCCCTCTCGAAAGGCAGTGAGCTGAACTTGGCAAGGGATGTGAAAAATAACAAGGGGTTCTACAGGTACATATGCAGGAAGAGACAGACCAAGGAAAGCGCTCCCCCTCTGAAAAATTAGGACAGAAAACTGGCTTCCTCAGACATGGAAAAAGTAGAGGTGCTCAATAAATGCTTATCCTCACTGGTGGCCTAGTCTTCACTTGTGGCCAGACTCCCTGTGTCTGCCNAAAAGAGATTTCAGGGGCTTAGGGAAGTTAGTTGAGGGAGTGGGAGCACAAGTCATATTTTCCTCTCTCCCTTCTCAGGTGGTGAGGGATACGAAGCGGTCCAGGAAAACTCAGGCTCTGAATAAGTGGCTGAAAGGCTGGTGCCACCACAAGAACTTCAGGTTCTTTGATCATGGGGCGGTTTACTCAGTGCCAGTCCTAATGGCTGCAGGTGGGCCTCGTTTGTCTCCCAGAGGAAAGCAGATCCTAGGCCAGGAGCTGGCAGGGCTGGTTGAGAGAGCTTTAAACTGGGCTTGATGGGAGGAGGGGAGAAATTGTCACTAGCTAGGCTGGAGTGAATAGTTCAGAGACGTCAACTAAACTTGATGGGGGAAGAGGGTGGAGGTCAACAGGACAGAGAAGGGCTTGGGGATGTTGCCGTTTTAGGAGATTGCAGGGAAATTCCCAAAGGAAGCAGTGGGGAAAACCATATTTCTTTCAGAGGTTTGAGGGAGGACCCCTCTTGAAAGGCAGTGAGCTGAACTTGGCAAGGGATGTGAAAAATAACAAGGGGTTCTACAGGTACATATGCAGGAAGAGACAGACCAAGGAAAGCGCTCCCCCTCTGAAAAATTAGGACAGAAAACTGGCTTCCTCAGACATGGAAAAAGTAGAGGTGCTCAATAAATGCTTATCCTCACTGGTGGCCTAGACTTCACTTGTGGCCAGACTCCCTGTGTCTGCCAGGACCCGATCATCTAGGTGTGGATGACAGGAGAAGATTCCCACTGTAACAGTGGAGCAAGTCCAAGACCTCCTCATGAAATTGAATATATGTAAGTCCATGGGGACAGATGATACACATCCCAGGGTTCTGAGAAAGATGGTTGATGTGGTTGCCAAGCCGCACTCCATCATGTTTGAAAAATCATGGCTGTTGGGTGAAATCCCCATAGACTGGAGAAACGGAAACATTACTCTCATTTTTAAGAAAGGAAGACAGGATGATCTGGGCAACTACAAGTCAGTGAGCCTCACCTCTGTGCCTGGGAAGATCATGGAGCAGATCCTCTTGGTTATCATGTTAAGGAACATATGAGACAAAGAGGTGATCTGAGATAGCCAGCATGGCTTCACCAAGGGCAGATTTTGCCTGACCAATCTGGTGCACTTCTGTGATTGAGAGATGGCACTGGTGGACAGGGGAAGGGTTGATGGATGTTATCTACCTGGACTTCTGCAAAGCCTTTGACATGGTGCCTCACCACATCCTTCTCTCTAAATTGGAGAGGTGTGAACTTGAAAGATGGACTGTTCGATGGATTAAGAACTGGTTGGCTGGTCAAAGCCAAACGGTTGTGGTCAACAGTTCTATGTCTGGGTGGAGGCTGGCCACAAGTGGTGTTCCCCAAGGGTCAGTCTTGGGACCGGTGCCCTTCAACATCTTCATCAGTAACATCGGTGATGGAATCGAGTGCACCCTCTGCAAGTTTTTGGATGACACCAAGCTAAGTGGTGCAATCAATACACTGGAAGGAAGGGAAGCCATACAGAGGAACCTGGGCAGGTTGAAGAAGTAGGCCTGTGTGAATCTAATGAGGTTCAACAAGGCCAAATGCCAGGCGTTGCACTTGGGCTGAGGCAATCACAGGTATTTATACAGACTGGGGGAAGAGCTCTTGGAGGGCAGCCCTGAGGAGAAGGACTGGGGGTTCCTGGTGGATGAGAAGTTGGATATGAGTCAGCAGCCCAGAGGGCCAACTATATCCTGGACTGCATTAAATAAGGGTGGCCAGCAGGGAGAGGGAGGTGATTGTCGCCCTCTACTCAGCTCTTGTGAGGCCCCACATGGAGTACTGTGTCCAGGTCTGGGGCCTCCAGCACAAGAAAGACGCAGAGCTCTTGAAACAGGTCCAGAGGAGGGCCACTAAAATGATCAGAGGGCTGGAGCACCTCTCCTATGAGGAAAGATTGAGGGAATGGGGCTTGTTCAACTTGAAGAAGAGCAGGATCCAGGGAGGCCTCACCGTGGCCTTGAAGGGAGAATATAAACAGGAGGGGGTGCGACTGTTTACATGGGTTGATAGTGATAGTGAGAAGTTGTGGATGCCCCATCCCTCGAGGCATTCAAGGCAAGGGTGGATGTGGTTCTGGGCAGCCTGGCCTAGTGGTTGGTGACCCCGCCCACAGCAGGGGGGTTGAAACTCGATCTTTGAGGTCCTTTTCAACCCAACGCATTCTATGCTTCTGTGATTCTATCATGCTATGAAGTCTACTTCAAAGCTAACTCTAATGCGCTGGTGTGTTTTCACTGTCTACTGTAGAAGAGCTACTATATTGTTCGGCATTCCCCTGAAGTTGTGTCCTTGTCTACACAGAGGCCACATGAAAGATCTTATGTCACCTTTTATCAGAGGGAAACACAAATGCTGAAGATGTTTTGCCAAACTACACATTAGTATTATTTTTTTTTAAATACTCTAGTGTCCAAAGCTAAAGAACAAACACTATTTTATATTTTCCTGTATCCTGATACAATAACACATGGTCACTTCAGCCAGTTTGAATAATTCATTCAGTGAATCATAATCATTTCTATTTAAACAAGTTTAGAATAAGATAGTGCCTTTTGCAACAGTTAGTAACGCAATAGGAGAACTTCCTATGGTTAAAATAAGCAAGGCTAAAATAAACATCTCTAACCTGTTAAGGCCAGATACTTTGCATGTCCATAACTGTTTTGAGCTGCCCAAAGATGTGAAGTAGCTATAAAAAGAAAGGATTCATAAATCTTTCTGAAGGAAATTCTTAGGTGTCATCAGAGTTCTATATTGCTCCAAAATGGATTATTTTCCAGCATACTGTGGATAACCCATGAATAAGAACATAGACCACAGTGGTTAAGAATAAAAGAAAAGAGTTGAAAGATAGTATTAAATTATGATTTGTCTCCAGTTCAAGGAAAAGTATGGCTGGGTTAAGGCAGTTCTTTTCCTTTGCCATCTCCCTTCACATTATAGTTGTACTACACAACCTACCAAATCTACTGGAAGTGTTACGTTAAAAACCAACCAACAAAACAACACACCAAACCAAACAAAACACCAAAAAATATAGAAACAAACAAACAAACTCCAAATGCACTTTTTCAAGCATTTGAGACCCTAGGTGAGGGTGAGTTATAATGCCTTAGTAGGATACCCAAGACATCCCAATCGGGCTGGAAGAACCTGGGCTCAACTCTTTTAAGTGTCAGGTAGCATCCATCTGAGAAATCTGAGGGCTCCGCAAGGGCAACTGAATGGAAGTTCTCTTGTCTCACTCCACAAGAAATAACTTATTTTTCCAGAGATTTGTTGAATAATAATATTTGATCATATAATATTCAGTCATATAATATTCCTTCCTGGAAACTGATTGGGTTTCAATCAAGTATTAATGGAAATTAAAAGCTACTGACAGTAATTACACTAGTTTTATAGCCTCTACCTCTCAACCATTTTATATTTAAGGAAAGTTTTTAGCTTGTATTATTCATATTGACTTCTGTATTAGATATATAGAATATATAGATATGTTCTACATAAGCAAAATTACAACTTCAGAAAATGCTTTGAAAAATTATGCTACCAGCTCAGACACTTAACTTTTATCTGCCAGAATACTAATAAAGGAACTTGACTGAAGCTGCATGACAGTGAAAAGCCAAAACCAAAAATATGGAACAATAAAGAACAGGGGAAAAAAAATAGCTCAGTTTCTCATGTTTTTGAGGAATCCAAATAAGGATAGGGAGATCAAATAATAGGAATAAAATAGATATGTGGATTTTAAAATTGTGAATGTTATGGCTGACCTTGATGTAAACACGTAGGCTGTCAGTGTGGCTACAGGAATGTTATGAATACAGTTTGATAAAGACTGGAAAACATTAACTGAGAATTAATATGTGACAAAGATCATATGTTTTCAGAAACAGAATCTCTGCAAAATGTGATAAAAGAGAACAAGGTCAGCCTTACCAAGTCACATAGCGTGTCCTAGATCCCTGTAACTTGCTCCCCATAGCTCCCAGCAGTAGATGCACAGAGAAAAGGGTAAGAATAAGACAAGCATGCAGTAATGCATCCCCAGCATATTTGCTCAGATTCCAGGAGTCAGTGGCTTACAAACCACAAGCAAGAACTTTGTATCTAATAGGCCTTAGCAGAATTTTCTTCAATAAGTGTATTCATTGCCTTCTGAACCCTAGTAAACCTTTAATATCCCAGTGCCAAACAGCCAAGAGTTCTACACTGTGTGAAGAAGTGTTCCCTTTTCTACTTTTTCAATCTGTCACTTGCTGGGTCTTCTCTTTTTCAGACCTTCTAGGTCTGGTATTGAAAGAGGCACTAAAAAGCCAGTGATTAAAGCATGTAGGTATGTGGAAGAGATGGAGTAGACAGAAGGAATACAGGAAGATGCTACCACCAAACTAGAGAAGTTGTTCTGATAGTGAAAATAGGAATATTTTCATTTTAAAGAATACTGTTACTGAACAATTTAGGCAAGATTTTAGTAAGCTTCTTAACTACCTTAAGTGCAAAATCCTTCTTAAAGTAAAATAGATACTTAATTTTTTGAAGACACTGAAGAAAAGAGTAGATTTCTTGGGAATAGAACACTAAGAGATATTGGTAAATCTCTTGATTAATTATTAAACACTCAAGGTAACAAAAAACAAGCTAGGTTAAGTAGACTGCAAGTATCTCAGTGGAACGGAAAAACATTAACAACACCAAATTATGAGAAAGCACGGTTAGATTAAATCTAAAGATTATTGTGTCATATCCACTATTTATGCCATCTTTTTTACATTATCTCAAAAACAAAGGAAGTGAGAAGGGAATATCAGTGTGGGATTTAGAATAAAGGATTCCCTAGGGATAAAATATTTCTAATTTGTCAGTTACTTAAGAAAAAACATGATGAAATACATAGATTTGATCCAATCTAAAAAATAATAACACACATGATTTGTTCTGTAAAATAGCCTCGAGCTTTGATGAAAAACATCCATGTGATCAATTAGATGTTTGGAACTGAAACAATATTCCACTTAGGTAAGGAAATCTCTGTTTTTTGTATCAGTTCATGAATTTGCTAGAGCATACTCTATCCTCTTTAAAGTGACTATGGAAAATAAGAGTTTTAATTTAATCTAAAATCTTCAGGACATCACAATTATAGAAGAGTTCTACCATCTTTTTATATATGCTAATAATCTAGCTATGATAGGAGAAGTGCAATGTGTGGGAGAAATATATGGGATAAGGAAAAAGGAGTCAAGACCAACAAAATGAAAAACAAACTTAATGTTGTAACCTCACAGATGCTATTAAAAACCAGCCTGTAAACATAAATATCTGTAAGTTAAAGCAATTTAAATACATACAAGCATTAATTTAGAATTATCTGTAGAGTAAATTACGGCCTAGTTGCAGAAATGGAAAGCTTTTAATTTTTCTTCAGACAATTTTAGCTCCAAAAAAATCAATTGTGAAAGATTGTCACTTATAGAAAACATTTTTTCCTTTTTTTTTTTTTCCATTAAATTGATGAGAACCTAATTATCATCTGAATTTTCCATTCTTTCTTCCTTGGAAGAATACCTTGGAATAGTAAATAGATTCAAAAGGAAGGGCACAGAGGAAAATGTTTGGGTGATACAACATAATCCATCTCCTAGGAAGCTGGCTCATTCTTTCACTTTAGTTGAGCATTTTTTAACAACACTGTTAACAGTGGCCTTTTAAAGAATCATCATTCTGCTGTGATTGCTGAAGAGTATCTGTTCCTTAACAGAACTAAACATTTGAGACAGCTTTATCAACTAAAAAATGCAAGTAGAAGAGTGTGATGCAACGCAGTACAACACTGATACAACTGTTTTTCTAATTCAAGTAATCTGAGGATTTATGCAGATCTAAGTACTTAGGATCAAATTACCCCTTGATATTCTCTCTATCATCAAAGACAAAAGCAGCTGTGCATTTCAAGGTATGAAATCTCGGCAGGAGTGAGTTCTGTCTTTGACGATCCAACATGAGAATTGTTTTTGCTGTAACAAAGAGGACAAGGGAGTATGAGTAAACCAATTCAAGTCAAACATGCTGTTATTTTTGTCACAGCTGCTTGCTGGTCATAATCTGTCTTTTGCTGTGAATAAGTTATGTACAAATGGGCAGTGGAAGGAGCATTTCAGGGCGCTTACTGAGCAGCCAGTGGAGGAGGGAAAAACCTATACAGGGCTCAGGGTGATCCAGCTGGGAGCTGGCATGTCTCCTAGGCATCAGTTTTCCTTCAGCAGTAAGGGAGAACGCTTTGCCCTGTTCTTGTTCATTTATTCAGGCCAACATATTTTTAAAAAGAAGTCTATAATTAGGCCCTGAATCTATACATTCAACTTAAGTAAACATACTTTTGGAATTGTCAAGCATTCGGGAATTTCCACATCAGCTGTCTGGTCTATGTTAAGTAATCGAATGTACCAAAGGACTGTTCTCTGGCAACGAAGGCAATTGGCATGGAGCAGCAGCTCTCCACCCCCACACTTACACCACTAGACTCTCTGGAATAGGGTGTCCTGACCGAAAATGGATACTGGGAAAGGTCTCTCACCCAAGTTATTTCCCAAACCATGTGCCTGGGAACAATTAGAGATCACAGCAAACTCCAGGGATTGTTCTTGCAGTTGCAGTTCACTGATATAAACCTCTAAGTTACAGCACCTTTGATACTCCCTAGCCTTTTAAAACTGCTAGTACAACAAAAGCTAGCTCAAGATGTCTAAAAACAAGGCCTCTTGGTTGTTTTGGTTTGCTTGCTTGTATTTTGGATGGTTGTTTTTGTGTNTAAAGGAAATGAAAAATAGATCACATTGCCGGTCTATAGTTTAAAAATTAAATATGCCTGTGGTAAAACCAGAACTATAGGCTAAAATATATATATATATATATATATTAGTCAACCAAGTATTTATATCTCTTCATGAGCATTGAAGCTTTTTAGCAACAGCTGTTCTGTTTGAAAGACAAAATGTTGTGAACTTCCCAAAGTACTGTTACACAGTTAGCTTTGTGAATCACTGTTTTGTTTGTAAGAGATGTATCATTATCTCCCCACCAATCTACAGGCAAAGGCCAGCATGACTGGCTGGCATGAGATGTAATAATGTGGATTATGTCATCCAAGGGCAGAAAGATGAGTCAAAAGGCAATTCTCAGCAGTACCATCAGGATCATATGAAAGGAAACACAGGGGAAGGAAAATTCCTGGATTTAATAGGAATTAAAGAGTTGAATCAGTCTAATCATGTGGTTCAGGAAAACATTATTCTTTCAGACCTCAGATTTTTTAAAATTGCTTCTTTCTAATATTTCAAAAGTCTGAGGATGAAAAAAAGCAATCTACCATATTTCATTATGTATTTTGAAGAAGGTACAGTATTTTGAAGAAAGTGACTATTAGGACACCTCTAATTCTCCTCTAGCAGAAAGTAATAATTCAAAAGTTGTCTCAAACTGAGCTCACTCATTTTAATTTAAAATGTAATTTTAAAAGTTTTCTTATCTTCTATTTGAATGAAGACCACAAAAATTAATTAAAGGAGCTTCCATTTTTCCTGGTGTTTTTTTTTTTTTTTTTGGTCAAAAAAGTGTTTTTTGTCAAAACTACTTAAATTTTTTGGAAAAAGTTTAAGGAGTGNAACTACTGACATCTTCTGGTAACAGTTTAAGGATGATGTTATCTACACAGGAGATCTTGAAACTCTGCATCTGAGTTCTAAAATATTACAGAAGAGCATAGCCAAAAACTACCATGAAACCACCAGTTTCCCCCATAAAAGACACTAATCTCCAATAGGAGTACTGGAAGCTTTAGGATCCTTCTCTCAATAGGGAAAAAATTAAATCTTAACAGTACTTTGAGGAGAAGCTTTTAAGCATTTGGTACCATTATTAGAGTGGCTGTCTACTATGTTTACACCTCCAGTTGAGTTGCCCCAATACTTTAGATATATCAGCTGTCTAAACATAGAAAAAGGATCTGGGAAATNTTAACAACACTGTTAACAGTGGCCTTTTAAAGAATCATCATTCTGCTGTGATTGCTGAAGAGTATCTGTTCCTTAACAGAACTAAACATTTGAGACAGCTTTATCAACTAAAAAATGCAAGTAGAAGAGTGTGATGCAACGCAGTACAACACTGATACAACTGTTTTTCTAATTCAAGTAATCTGAGGATTTATGCAGATCTAAGTACTTAGGATCAAATTACCCCTTGATATTCTCTCTATCATCAAAGCCAAAAGCAGCTGTGCATTTCAAGGTATGAAATCTCGGCAGGAGTGAGTTCTGTCTTTGACGATCCAACATGAGAATTGTTTTTGCTGTAACAAAGAGGACAAGGGAGTATGAGTAAACCAATTCAAGTCAAACATGCTGTTATTTTTGTCACAGCTGCTTGCTGGTCATAATCTGTCTTTTGCTGTGAATAAGTTATGTACAAATGGGCAGTGGAAGGAGCATTTCAGGGCGCTTACTGAGCAGCCAGTGGAGGAGGGAAAAACCTATACAGGGCTCAGGGTGATCCAGCTGGGAGCTGGCATGTCTCCTAGGCATCAGTTTTCCTTCAGCAGTAAGGGAGAACGCTTTGCCCTGTTCTTGTTCATTTATTCAGGCCAACATATTTTTAAAAAGAAGTCTATAATTAGGCCCTGAATCTATACATTCAACTTAAGTAAACATACTTTTGGAATTGTCAAGCATTCGGGAATTTCCACATCAGCTGTCTGGTCTATGTTAAGTAATCGAATGTACCAAAGGACTGTTCTCTGGCAACGAAGGCAATTGGCATGGAGCAGCAGCTCTCCACCCCCACACTTACACCACTAGACTCTCTGGAATAGGGTGTCCTGACCGAAAATGGATACTGGGAAAGGTCTCTCACCCAAGTTATTTCCCAAACCATGTGCCTGGGAACAATTAGAGATCACAGCAAACTCCAGGGATTGTTCTTGCAGTTGCAGTTCACTGATATAAACCTCTAAGTTACAGCACCTTTGATACTCCCTAGCCTTTTAAAACTGCTAGTACAACAAAAGCTAGCTCAAGATTTCTAAAAACAAGGCCTCTTGGTTGTTTTGGTTTGCTTGCTTGTATTTTGGATGGTTGTTTTTGTGTTTTGTTCTGTTGTTGTTTTTGTTTTTGTGGGTTTTTTTTTTTTTTT
>VXAB01007379.1:328594-434462 GCA_013399175.1 Odontophorus gujanensis | reverse complement strand
TTTTTTTTTTTTTTTTGGTCAAAAAAGTGTATTTTGTCAGAACTACTGACATCTTCTGGTAACAGTTTAAGGATGATGTTATCTACACAGGAGATCTTGAAACTCTGCATCTGAGTTCTAAAATATTACAAAAGAGCATAGCCAAAAACTACCATGAAACCACCAGTTTCCCCCATAAAAGACACTAATCTCCAATAGGAGTACTGGAAGCTTTAGGATCCTTCTCTCAATAGGGAAAAAATTAAATCTTAACAGTACTTTGAGGAGAAGCTTTTAAGCATTTGGTACCATTATTAGAGTGGCTGTCTACTATGTTTACACCTCCAGTTGAGTTGCCCCAATACTTTAGATATATCAGCTGTCTAAACATAGAAAAAGGATCTGGGAAATATTTAGTATATTTTTCTCTGCTATTTAGATGGGGTTTGGTTCTTTTTTATTTACTTTTTACTCTGAGATAACAGAGTTAAATCCATCTTTTTATTATGCCCATGAGCTAAACAGAACCAGTACAGATATCACTTTTCCCAAAGCAAATAAATGTACAATGTTTATACTCAGGACTTCCCTACAGACATGGCCAATTAGACTAATGAAGATATTTCACGTATGTAAGAACTATCTTCTTGCTTATGTGGAAGACTTCATATTCAGACTAGACAAAAGAATATACATTAATTTTGAGACTCCATACTCCATTTTAAACTTCAAAACATTTAAAACGTGTGTGACATTAGTAATACAATTACTAAATGAGTAACACCTGGCAAAGTAAAAGGACATAATAGAAAGGTTATATGTTCACATATACTGATAATTAATTTCACTTTTTTAAATTGGGCTATATATATATATATAATTAGTTTGTTATGTTACAAGCAACAGCAGTAGTACTACTAATAACCATATCAAAACCTAGATAGGAGCTCTACCTTAATTTCTAGTAAAATTTTCTGTTTAAACCTGCAGTGAAATCCCTGTTTCTAAGCATCCTTCATCTCTCAAATGGTCACAGTAAATGATAAGTTTTTTCTCAACAGTCACTTTCTATATTATCAGAGCATATATTTTTGCAGATAGATAACCAACTGGATGGGAACAATTGCTTCCATATTTGAGCAATTATATGCTCTAATAACTATGGACAGGAATATCAGTTTTACCAATCTTTCTTTCCATCAGAAACAATCAAAGCTTGGATGAGAGCGTATTTTAATACTACTTACTTTCATTTTTACCTTTCAGGTAGGTGATTATTCCACATAGAGTCCAAAAGTACTGATTGATACAATATAGTAGAAAGAGAAGCTGAAGAGTTTCATTTTTAGAGACAGCTCATATTAAACCCTGGATTAAGTAAAAACTACAAAAAAATAAAACAGAAGGCTGGGCATGTTGTATTTGCTGTAAATCTTGACAGTATTTTCTGTGAATGGCTACCTAAAATGCATTCAGTTGTGTAATCCATTACAGTTGTAAGAAAAACATAAAGGAGAAAGAGAAGTCCTTGAATCCTAAATGAATAACTAAAACAATGCCAGCATGAAAAAAATAAACATAGGATAACGAGATGTGTCCTAGGCCATTCATGAACAAGTGTATGGCAACTACTGAGTCACAGCCTGAAACTCTGATTGAGTACCTGAAGGAAAGACGTGATCAGCTCTAGGAGCTAGGAAAATAAGACTTCTGAAGAAATACACGTTCACAAAGTAAAAAAAAAAAAAGGGAAATAGCATTATATGTAATGTAGTTAAAGATTTGTGGTAGATGTACACATCTATAGTTGAGGTGCTGAAAGTAACTAGTGGTGATCAGTCCACATTTCTGTGCTCAGAAATCTTAACTTTTCACCCTTCTGTGAATTCAAAATGCAGAAAAAAATCAAAAGCAACTATGTTTGAGCCTTGAAAATATATATGTGTGCCTTGGGGTGCTAATGCTTGAGGATAAAGTATGCCACACAGTAGCAAGAGTTGTGTCAGGAACACCTACATTGTTGAATGCACATTCTTGCTTTAGTATGAACAAAGATGTTTGCTGTTTGAATTGCAAAAGAGACTGTCACTTGCAAGCTAAGTGATAGAAAACAAACAGCATAAACTAAGCTTTCTTAATACAAGGAATGTGTTTTTTTTTTAAAGGTCATAAATCACAGAACATAAATAAGGTAGAAAAAAACATGGCAATAGCAAAGCTCAAGGCATGATTTTGAGAAAGCTACAAATTAGAGTGTTACAGCCAGACCAAGGGATTTATTTGTAATAAAAATAGCCATGAACAGCAAGGTTAGCTTTGGGTTCTTTTTCTCCTGCGTAGGAGCTCTGTAAATTGACATGGATTGGAAACTACCAAACTTTTTCTACTATATAACCTGAATGGAGTAATCAAGGGAAAAAAATCAACAGTTTTATACCTATTAACATTTATTGATGTACTTAATTTCAGTGTCTGTTTCCAATATGTTATTAGTAACATATATAAAAATCATGATGGTTTTATGGCTACAGATACAGCTATAAAATGTATCTGTATGTATAAACAAATTACGGCAGGGTTATACTGGCAAAGGGTGCAAGATAATATGATGGCATGAACAGTATTTCTGTAGTTTATTTACAAATTATGTGAAGGTTATCTGAAGAAAGCAAGTCCCAGCAGAAGCACACATACAAGGTTTTATTCCCATTTTTTCTGGTGCTGAAGACAAGTTAGTAATAGAATTATTAGCAGGTAGACTCTCCATTTCCTGAGGAAAAGGGAGAGCTAGATTTTGCAGTTTGCACAGGAAGAAGCCATGATTCTATCATGGCACAAGAGGGCACAGTGCACAGTGCACAGCCCAGCAAGGCATAGAGGGCCAGAGAAACAATCACAGAATTGTAGGGGTTGGAAAGGAATCTGGAGATCCTCTAACCCAACTCCCTGCTAAAGCAGGTTCCTTATGGTAGGATAATTTCTGGGAAAGTCTTCCTTTCCCCAGTGTCTCTCTCTTACCTCCAGGGTCTGGGATTCCCAAGGGGGAGTCCTTTCAGTAAAGACTGAAGTAAGGAAGGCAGTAACTCCACCTTCTCAGTGTCCTGAGTGAACCAGGCAAGAAATCAGAAAGAACAGAGATGCAGAAATCCGTACTATGGATAGGTATTAATTTTGTATCAATGAGGATAAAAAACATAAATTGGAAAATTCCAGATTTCAGTTAAATTTGCTTTTGGGCAAGAGTTATAGCTATGACACTACAAAGAAATAAATTCTTTCTCTCCCTCATATCTGGCTAAGGCCTTCAGAAAGCTGGTAACAGACACTCAGGGCAGGATCCACCAAACTGGAGTCAAAGAATGCCTGATAGCAGGGACTTCTGGTTCCACCTGGCACACCTCCTGCTCAAGTAGGGACACCTAGAGCACATTGCCCAGGATCATACCCAGGCAGTTCCTGAAGATCGTCAAGGAGGAGACTCCATAACCTGGACAACCTGTGCCAGTGTCCCAGCACTTATACAGTAAGGTGCTTCTTCATATTTGAATGGAAAATCTGACCTAATTTTAGACACTTCATTTGTTGATAATTAGATCTCAGCTGCCTGTATTATCTTCATAGCGAAGAAACAGGAAGTTGTACAGTAACATTCCTCTTATAATTAGGTCAAATTAATCACATTCTAGAAATGCTTTTAATCATAAAGGGAGTCTAAAGTGACTGAGGTCATAATATATAGGTCATAAACACACAGGATACTTCAGGCTAGGAGGGACCTCAGTAAATCTCCATTCCAATGTCAGAATAGGTTCATCAGGGCTTTGTCCAGTCATGTCATGAATCATTTGAGTTGGAGGGGACCCTTAAAAGTCATTTAGTCAAACTCCCTTCTTGAAAACCATCAAGAATGGAAAGAGTTCAATTGCTCTTGACAACCTGCTCTACTGCCTGGGAGTCCTCATAGGGAAAAACTCTTACTTATATTTAGCCTGGTCCAGACTGTTCTAGTTTGTGTCACTGACTCAGCAATCCTCTTGCACTGTTGTGAAGAGCCTTGCTGTATCTCCTTGTTCACCTCCCCATAGGCATTGGAGTCTGCTGTTGGTGCCCTGGAAGTTGCCTTTTCTCCAGCCTGAAGAAGTCTTGCTCTCTCAGCCTTTCTTCATTTGGAAAGTGCTTCAGCCTTTGACATCTTGGTGGCCTTCCACTGAACTCATCCCATTTTATCAATGTCTTTCCTGTACTGGGGAGCCTTAAGCTGCATACAATGTTTACATGTGATTTAGCAAGTGCTAAGCAAAGCTGCGGATAATCACTCCTCTTGACCTACTGAGCTCCTGTTAACACTGCCCTGGATCTGCTGGCTTCTCTGCTACAAGCATTCAGATTGCTGTCCTGCAGAGCCTCCACCCCAGAACTGCTGTTTCCCAGCCTCTATTGCTGCCAGGATGTCTTCCTTCCTAGAGACAGCAGTTTGTATTTGTTCTTGCTGAATTTAATGAAGTTCCTGTAAGCACATTTTCACAACCTGTCTAGTTGTCTGGTGGATTGAGTCCATCTGCTGCTCATCTCCAGTAAGGTAACCCATGCCAAATTTCTGAGTACATCATCTCCCCCATGTCAATGGTAAAGTAGTGTAGTGAGACAGGTCCCAGCACAGATCCTGATAGTTGCCAGCTTCCACAGAGTACTACACTCTCAAACGATAGCCATCCAACCAGTTATCCAACCAGTTGCTCCTCTGGCTGCACATCCATCTACAGCACAATTTCCTCATATGGATACAAGAATTTTATGGGAGAAAGTATCAGTCAGACATGATGGCACAGCAGTAGGAGGTGGGGTGTAGCCAGGACAAGTGCCTGAATTATGCAAGGGGTTATTCCATACTATGTAATGACAAGTGGAAAGCCAGAAAAACTTGTGGGAAGTTTGCTGGGAATGGGGTGAGAAAAGAAAGAGGAAGAAGATGCTGCTTGGGAGTTGGCTAGGCATTAGTTGGCAAGAGGTGAGATGTTGCACTGGTTGGTGGACAGTTGTACTGTTAGCTGGGTGTTGGGTAGCAGGTGGCAAATAATTGGATATATATAGTTATTGCATTTTTGTTTCCTTTTTTGTCTTAGTTTTTATCTCAACCCACAAATTCCATTGTGTTTACAATTCTCTCCCTCACACCACCTGGGGGTCAGTAGGTAACCAGATGTGTGGTACTGAGTTGCTGCTGGGTTACACCACAACAGCTAAATCCAGGATGAAGGACATTGAATACATGTCCGTGTCATTTTTCTATTACATTTGACCAGAAAAGTCTTGAAACTCTTATAAATCTTTAGAACATTGAAGACATCAGAATAAACTGATCTGTGACTTCACGCAAATCTCTATTTCTCTGTTTCACTTCACAGCCTTAATAACCTGAACTGTCCCATATAATGTATTTGTTTGGAGCCCATAGTCATTTGGGATCTCTAGACATCTTAAAGTTATAACAGCAATCAGTAATATACAGTGCATACTTCAAGTAAACTACTATCACTTATAGCACTTTTACTTTGTTACAATTTTATAATATCCTTAAAAATTTATAAAACATGATGTCTAATTTATAAAATGTATGTATACCAACCTCCATGGGCAAATTGGAGATGCAGGATTAGTTTATTATAGCTTTTGTAGGTTATAAAACATTCCAAGAATACATAGATTCAGAGATAACTTTGCATCATGGATATATGTCAGCAACTCTTCTCATTTTTTAGCATTAACATTAAGATGAAAGTATGTATATATTCTTTTTTTTTACCATTTGGAGGGCTCTGTTTTACACAGTTATTAAAGAAATAAGCTAGTTAATTTATATTTAATTGGAAGTCCACTGTGTATACTTAAAATAAAATGAGATTACAAAGCAATGAGGCTAGTGATGCTAAAGCTGGCGTAAACTGACAGTTTGTTCCTCTTGCATACTGCGGTGACTCTTATTGTAGTGGCTCTTACTTTGCCCATGATCAAATCATTTGAAAAATTATCATTACAATTCCTCATAGAAATCTGAGGAAGGAGACTGAGTAGAAGTAGAATCTAGATGCTCAGTTTTGTCCAGTGATTGTTGCATGCAGCAGGAAGGGGATAAATGGTATTGGGAAAGACAAAGGACCTCACAGTTGAGGAAAAGCTTGAATTCAACAAGTGTCCCTGTTCAGGATAGGACATAGGCAACTATGTAAGCCCTTATGTCTAGACTGACTGATTGGGGTCACACTGTGGGGTCCTGAACTCCTGATATAAAAGACATGCAGGCCACTACAGCTTTATCTTCAGACTCAGTATCTCCTTCTTTTTCCCAAAAATGAGGGGTCTACAAATAGACAGGGATGCCAGTACATGCCTGTGTCTTGTAGCTGGACGTGCATCCGGCCTGAGGAACATGAAAATATCACCAGGTCTGATAGTATAAACACTACTGCTGCATTTACATACAGCTCAAGTAGCGAAAATGTTTCCTATGGTTTGCTCAAAGCACAGGAGTCCTCCTATACCAACAGATCAGTTACATGGCAGCTTCCATCTGGGAGTATCCAGTTGGCTGGACTGGTCCCCATCTCCTCCTTGCCTTGTTCAGATGCCACAAGTTGCTGCACTGCAGCCCCGGCTGTCACTTCAACAGCTATCTTTACCCTTGTGGAGCAAAGTACAGAACCAAACACACATTTGAGGATTGGTAAGTAACAGAAGTATTACCTCTAACAGCTGGAAAATGCCAAAACTACAGTGAGAAAAGGTCAAATGTAAAGAATATATCCGGCCAATAACTTTTTATAGTCAAGCCGTATGCAAGTTCTTTATCTCCTCTTCCTAGTCATTACCCTTCAGAAGAACAATAATCCAATATACATTGGATTATTTTGGCTATATAGATGTTGGGCTATATATATCCCAGTATAAGCTTAGGCTATACCTTTGAGAATATCATTACAAAATGCCTGCAGGTTTTGCAGCATGTTAAATCCTAAGATGCCACTACTTTATCTTCATTTATCAAAACAGTTAGTTGGAAACAGGGAGGAGATTAAATGTGTTCCACGTAAATTACAATTTAGTTAGCTTTAACTATCACTAAAGAAAAATAAGATTAGTTCTTCCAAAGGTATTAATATTGTACCCTTATCTAACAAGGCCAACTGACTCTAAATACAAGCTGATTTTAATAAGAACACACTTGGACCAATTTAACCCACTTAAATGTGGCTGGGCTTCAAAGCTGACTGGTATTTCCCTTGCACTGAACAGTGGAGAACTCTTCAGTCAGTTGATCTGGGTGTTTCTCATGTTCCCTCATGAGCAGACACTGCATCTATATGAGGGTTTTCCACAACCCCCACTCACTTGGAATAAATAGTCATGAACACCATTTTTCACACTGAAGAGATTAGAATACATGTTGATAGAAGACAAACTGCAGCTTAAAGAGCTCTGTGTCTCATGATAGGGTGAATACCTAGAAATAGTACCTACACAAAATAACAAAGGTGGATGGTATATTTTCACATGGCTTATACAGATGATATAAAGACAACCAGTAAATTAGGAAAGGCTAATCCCTAACCCCACAAGGGAGGGACTGGATCTCCAACAAGAGATTCTTCCCCAGTGGTGGTCAGCCCTTAAATGGGGTCAGGGAGAAGTGGAGCCAGACTCCACCCCTTCCGGTCACACAAGGCATTGCCTTCACCTGTGCTCCTGCAGCTGACTCAGTGCTCACCTCAGGTGATCAATCAGTGGTTCAGGCCGTGATTCAGCAGTTCCCATACACTCATGTCTGTGCCTTTCTGAAATATAAATGCATAGAAATTATTTCTACTGAAATTCTATCCTGATATGCGGCTGTAAACCACAACATTATCAGTATTTTTATCCACACTATTATCCTCATTAACATTTTAAAACTTGTGGTTTTTTTAAATGCACAAATAATTTCCAATAATTCAAAATAAGATATTTTTTTTTTGCATATGTTGGGTGTTTCTTAAATTGCTATTATAAAAAAAAAAAAAAAATCATTTCCAAAGGGTGATTTGTTTATCCTTGATATTTTTCTCATACCACAGACAGATTGGCTCAAAACTATCTGAGCAGTTTCTCTGAGCTCTTTCTCCTAGCCAAACACAGGACAGTGGTGCTGCATAGTTCTGGCCTGAAGATGATGAACAGTCAATAGACTCAATTTTTTTTTATCGTGAGTTTTGCTTAGATTCTCTGAATAACTATCCAATTTAGAGCAGTCAATTTCTGATTAATGATAAATTTGGAAACATGAAAATGCTTGTAGCAGGCAAAGAAGTTATTCTTTATAAAATTGTTCTCGTCTTTAACTTCATGGCCTAAATGTAGTGTCACCAGTTATTTGGAATGAGGTTTTGGGAACACAATCGAGTTGCAAATGTGTCTGTTTATGAGAAAAAGTTAGAATCACAAAACTCAGAGTATTCACCCTCTGAAAATTTGCCCCTTTTCAGGCAACTCAGAAAAAAAATTGAAGAAAAATATACAAATTCTCAATTCAATAGTTGCTCAACAAACAAGAAACGTTTTCTTTTTCTGAAATGGTATAAAATCAAGGATCTCAACTAGCAGAGTAGCTTCCCTTGATTATTTTCTATGCACCCTACTTCATCCATTCAGAGTTCTGTTGTCCGCTTTGTTTACGTCTCCCTCATTAGATTAAACTAATCCACATGTATCTTGGTATATTTATAGGAAATATCACTCCCTCACGGATACCCTTTGCTGATGACAGTAACTTCTATTTTTAGTTGAGCAGCATATTTACTGAGTGTTGGTGCAAGTGTTTAGTTTCAGATTTGTAACACAGTAAGGTTTTCCTGAGCAAACAACCTTATGGACATCTTGCTACGGGTGACAACAAGGATGTAAAATGCAATTTTTAAGCAAGTATTTATTCTTTTGTTCCTGTGATCTAAATACCAAAATTCCACCAATTTCACATCTCGTGTGTTTTGTGTAAAACAAAACTGTATAAACCATTGTGATTCACGCCCCATATGTGATTCTTCATTCACTCTCCAATTTGAAAGAAAAAAATAGGTAATAACAGCTCTACAACTTATATGCTGCATCTTTTTTTTTTTTAATAACAAAATTCTGCAGCTTTTTGCATAACATAAATAGGAAATACTGTCATATTGTCATAGTTATTTACTCTTTTAGGAAGTAATTTTGCAGTTCTAGGTGAGCCTTTGAGAAAGTTCTGTGTTCTTGCAGTATCAGCTTTTGAGTAAATTCAATTATGCTCAAGAAGCTGAATCCATTCAACCCCATATACAGAATATAAGTAATATTCTCCTCATCTTATTCTGATGCCGACTAAAATAATTCTATTTATGTTTTCCTGAGTTAATTCCTTTCAGAGCTGCCATTCATAACTAGTCAATATGATATATAAATAATAACTTTAAATACAAATAACCTTTATTAATGATCTGTCCACCCACATGCAGCTCTGCAAAGAACACTGACTTCAGAAGGACATTTGAAATAACACATATTCAAGAGACAGGAGCTGAAAGAAAATTAGGGGAAAAAAAAGCAAGTTTAATGTAAACTTACTGTAAAATTTAATCGCATTTCTGTAAGAACAAAACTCACTGGTTAACCTCTGTTTGTTTAATGAAGCAGTAATTTCACCTGCAAAAGGACCAAAGTTTTATGAGTAAGAGCAGTATTTGACTGTGCTAAACCAAGAGGACAAGAACAAGATCGTAAAGCCACACACACCTTGCAATGTCAGCTCATGGAAAGATGATCTTGAGCACTACTCTCATACTGCTTTATCCTTCTGTATATGTCCATTACACTGAAGACAGGAAGAATTAAGTAGCATTGGCTACTAGAGAAATGTCTTGGCATGCATCTTTACAGTGAAAAAATGCTACTCTTCTTGAAAGTATGCATTAAAGCAAATGGAGTAACTTAAAGTATAATTATTGAGTGCCATAAAAGAGCAGGTCAGGAACTTAATAAGGGAAGTGTGCAATTCAGAGTGCGCAGGAAGTATTTTAATGGAGAAGGCCAACAGGTAGTCTGAAGATATTTTCCTGTTTCTACATACTGCGTCATAATGTTAAATCAGCTCACATCCAAATCTGTCTGGAAGGATTTTTAAAAAAATGTCTTCTTAAACAGCTATTAGAAAATATCAGAATGCCACTATCGTTGTTGCAGTTGGAAGGAACCTCTTCAGATCAAGGGGTCAGATATTTTCTCAAGCAAGGGCAGATGTCACTGACATTGAAAATAAAACAACTCGCAGACCAAAAAAAACAAAAAACAAACAAACAAAAAAGATAGTAACTAGTAGCAGGTGAAATAGCATACCTTAGTAAGTAAAAGCCCTTTTGAGCAAAAACAAAGACATAAGAACAATTTCATTTCTTTTATTCAGTAGTAAAATCTGCCACACAAATTATATATTTTATTTTCATTCAGTGAATTCATAAAAAAAATCATCTTCTTATAGCTCTTATATGCTACTGAGAAATTGTGACTGTCTTGTTAGTACATTAAGTAGTAGAAACGCCTATCAGGTTATTTTCTAATGACTCTGTCTATAAAGTCAGGAACATCAAAGTGGTGTGAGAAATTGTAAAATCAAGATTTAAAAAATGGAAGAAATACTTATGTACAGTTTGTGTCTTTAAAATACTTTTTAAAACAATTATTTCTGAAAATTTCTTAGTAAGTGAACATGACATTAATACGCTCTGATGTAGAATACAAATATAGCTCGCAATGAGTAGGTTCAGTGATATATTTGAAGACACTAATATTAGACTGAAGTGATGTACACATTTCTAGTATTTTTGTATTCTGAGAATTTTCCCCTTTATCAGTGGCTGCAGAAGAAAAATTTTAATAATCTCTTTAAAAGCTGCTACAACTAGGAACCCATTTATTTACTAGGTACTTATAAAATTATGACCAGATTTTATGCTTGATAAGAATTGCTGAAAATATCTAGTTCTCAATTTAGTCTTCATTGAATGTTGTAAACCAAAGGTTTTGAAAGTTTTCTAAAAAAAGAAAAGTCTCTTCTAAAAAACAGATTTACTGGCTTTCCCCTCAGAAATAATCCATGTTGCCCCTACAGCAACACCAACACTGGAAACAATGTTTGTGCTCCCTCTACTGGCTCCACAGCGGCATCAACCTAAATCTAATTTCAACTACATCAACAGCAACAGAGAAAATACAAAAGTAAAGCACCATGTTTTTTGCAGCATCCTTAACGGGGAAGTTAAAAATGGAAAGTTGTTTCTTTCAAATGGAAAAATAATGCATCACAAAAATAGATTTTATTTCCAAGCTTTCTGGTTTCTTTCCCAAGATCTACAGTTGAAAAATAAAATAATTCCATGCACAAAGGTTGACAGTATTTTCTCAGTATTAGCAATCATAGAATGGCTGGTATTGCAAGGGACGTCAAGAACCACCAAGTTCCAATCCCCCTTGCCACAGGCAGGGCCACCAACCCCCAGTTTTGGCACTAGACCAGGTTGCCCAGGGCTCCACCCAACTTGGTATTGAACACCTCCAGGGATGGAGCATCCACACCCTCTCTGGGCAGCCTGTTCCAGCACATCACCACTCTCTCTGTGAAGAATGCCCTGACATCCAATCAAAACCTCCACTCTTTGAGCTTAAAACCATTGCCCCTTGTCCTACCACTGTCTACAGTTGTAGAAAGTTGATTCCCCTCCTTTTTACAATCCCCTTTTAAATACTGGAAGGTTGCAATAAGGTCTCCTCTCAGCCTTCTCCTCTCCAGTGAAGTAATTTTTAATAATCCATCATGTTACCAAAAATCTGATCTGTGTGGTGGGCAATCTGAAAAATGTAAAATAATAGAGTTTATTGAATAAATTCTTCACAAAGGAGATTTAAATAACCTTTTTAATGCTAAAAGTAGATTAATTCGGAATTGATTTCTCAGTAAGCCCAATAACTCCCCCAAAACAAAGAATAAAAGAACAATATCCTCTTGGGGGTGATTTACTCCTGTTTTTGTTGAGGAAGGGTTCACACAAATAAGATTTCACTGCTTAACAATGCTGGATTCCACATACAGTAGTCTATTGGGAAGAAAAATAGGTACTCTGAGCAATATAACTTTCACCTCCAGTAGGGATGCAGCCTACAAAATTCTTCGGCAGTGTTTTGAATCTGTTGAATAACACAGAGCTCTTCTATTTGTGGTGCGAAGCCATCTTTTTTGGATCAGTCATGTGATCTATCTGAGCAGTCTTTCAAGATGGCTGGCAATAAGATTTAAATGAAACAAGCATTTATTTATAAATAAAAACAATAGTGGTTTCAAGATAAACAGAAAACATACATTTTGCCACTTACGGTTATCATTTCATTTACTACAAGTTCAACTATGACATTACAGAGCTAAGAGACAGAAGACCATACCATGCCTCAGGAATGTCTTAACTCCAGTATGACGTATCCTGAGCAAACACTTATTTGAGAAAATAATTCTCCTCCACTTTTGTTCAATTTAACAGGAAGGTGGGATGAGCATAACAACTACCAGGAAGGGCAAAATCAAGATCTTGCTTTCTTCCTCTGTGGTTAATGTATGGTTAGCATCTGACACACAAAACATACTATGCCTTCTATTTCTTTATAGAATACGTGTACCAAAATACATGAGGTAGTACCACTTCAAAATTGGCACATTATGGAGTCAACAGCCTACATGCTGTGCAATGTGGCACAAAAATGCATGTTTGTGGCCAAAAAATGGGTCAGAACATTGGCTGGTATATAAGCACATAAAATAGGAGATTGGAAATGACATTTGGGATGGATGTAAGTAAGCCAGTGTCTCTTCTCCAGAAATCCTACATCCAGAACACATGCTGAGACAAACAACGAGAGTACAGCATAGTCATCAGCATCACAGCTGCATCCAGCCTCAAACAGGCTCACCCAGTGATCTTGAAAGGGAATCTGGGAACATGGGCAGCCACTTACCCCCACTTGCAGGCACAAATCCAGGTGTGGCTCTGTCCTGTAATTGTTTGCTCACGCAGAGACCACGATGACACAGCTGGTACTTGCTGACTGCACCAAGATGCCTTCTAGAATATGAAGCTCTGCTGGTTGGTGTCACAGGAGCTGAGTTATGAACCATGTCTTTCTTTTCCTGCTCCACCTCATTTTAGGAAGGAGAAGATGTACTAATTATAGCCTGGGACCTTTTCCAATCATCATTTCCATAGCAGAGTTAGGGACTAAGCTTCATTTCAATGCCATTAGCAAAATGGAGCAATCCACAGCAAGCTGGCCCCATATTAGTACAACGAGGCTACTAATGAGGCTCCACAGCATGAGCATCTCGTAATACGGAACTGACACATTTCATTTTTTAAAACACAATGCCATTTAGAAATATACCATATAGTCTTAGTATGTAGTATGGCTTGATAAGTGTGAAGTTTGTCATTAAATATACAGTACTGGATATTTAACTCTTTATATTTAACAATAATAATACACAGAGTTTGTATATTTAACTTTTCATTGTAACACTTGTTCTGACTTCAGCTTCCAAGAGAACCTGTTTAACAAGTGTTATTGTCAGTTCGAAAAAGCAACGCTCAGCTCTGTGTCTTGTAATCTCAGGCTGAAATCTACATCATGAGCTACAAATACGTAGAAGACCCATTGCTCATGTGTTTAGAAACTTAAAAACAAAAATAATAACTCACAGAGAGATTTTCAGTCCATCCCTAATGACCCTAGCTTACACATGTGAATACTGAAGAAGACACATTTAGAAATATCCACTGATACATTCATCTGGGAATCCTATATATCGGGAACACACGTAAAAAAAGCCAGATGCTGATTCTAAAACTACAGATGCAAGAAATTGATTCTCTACCTGTAAATTAGACAAAGGAACATAACATTGTAACTGCATACATCTATACTGTACTGTAGATATACTTTCAAGGCTGAAAAGACCCAGGTCTCTCAACCTTTCCTCATAAGGGAGGTGTTCCAAGCCCTTTGTGGCCCTCCATTGGACTCTTTCCAGGAGATCTCTGTCTTTTTTGTACCTGGGAGCCCAGAACTGGATACAGTACTCCAGGTACTCACCAGGGTGGAGTAGGGGGGGGGAGGATCACCACCCTTGACCTGCTGGCCATGCTCTTTTTAATGCACTACCTCACTTTCCTATTAAAAAGAAAATAAATTAAAGTGACTCATTAGCTGCGTAGATTGAAAAATGTAATAATGCTGTAGATCAGTCTGTCAGTTAAAAAAAAAAAAACAAAAAAGTTGTATAGAAGAAAACAAACAAAAACACTAATTAATATTCTGCCTATGACAAAGACACTGTCTGGTAAAAGAGAGACAGACCTGGGAAAAAGATAGATGTTTTCCAAAAGTTATTCTCAACTGTTAACTATTTTTTGATTAAAAAAAAACAACAAAACTTCAAGGAACAAATATAAGTTAAAAAGAGATTAATGGGTATTCAAGAAAATATCTACTTTCAAAGAAAGGTCTGTAGTTCTTAAAAATCCAGCCTTTACACATTGACAAAACTGTGTATCATCAAAATCTGTATGGCTTTGGAGAGCTGTTGGTTAAGAAATAATTGGGGGGGGGGGGGGGAGAAAAAAAAAAAAAAAACCCTTTGNGGGGGGAAGACAAAAAAAAAAGACACCTCTGTCTTTGTTGGGAATATATTCATCTCTAACATAAATGGCTGAAGTGGTGAAAATGTGTATAATATTATTTCTAGGTGTAAAAAATGAAAGAGATAAGAGAACAAACTTATGAACTTGGGAGTTATTATATATGAAAACATCTGTACTACACTAAAGAACTTAAGAGTGTCTTTATAAACTAAAAGTTCTAGTAGGAATCAGTCATTCTGATGCATGAATAAATAAGAGAATTAGATTTGCATTTCTTTATTAGCGTGACTATTTATTTAAAGATTATTGATGTTAAAATGCACTTTCTACGTTAATTCCAAGCATGTATCTGTCTATTTTCATATTTTGCAATATCTGTGCTTTAGTTTCAATCAAAAGTTTGGTCTCTACAGATCATGTTCATGATATGGTCCATCACTGTCATTTAGCAACCAGAATGGATTTTCTAAACGAAGATATTAAAATGGTAGAAACCTAAGAAGAGTGCTTTAAAGTCTTCATTTGTTAGTTTCCAAGCTTTAAAAAAAAATAATTCTTTCTCTTCGTATCTTCTTTCTGACTTTCATTATACAGGTAGCAGTGACCTGTATAATCATCTTTTTTTTCTCTTGGACAGTTTATGAACTTTACACTGATCAGGTATGGGAGAAATAGTAGGTTATTTGTCTCACAGAAGTACGACAAGTTAATAATTACTCTGACCCTCTGCACAGATTCTCTTTTACGTTACATTAAATGAAATATGATTTTCAATATGTTTTTCAATTAAAGTGCTGATTTCATGTGTGACTACAGTTTAAGTAAAGACTACTTCTTACTTTGTAAACTAAGATTCTTTTGATGCAGTGTGTTAAATGGAAGCCATCTTATGCAAAGAAGCCACCTTATATGTCAGAGGAAATTTTATTCTCAGATCTAATAAATACTTTTTCATTTTGGTTTCCTCTAACTCCTGCCATGAAATTAAATGAAAATTGCTTTAAAAGTGCTATAGTTACTATTGTGGCAACTTCTGAAGATATTGGTTCTAAAACTTTATAAGGCCTAAATTTTACTCTGCAAACACTGAAAGAGGAAATGTCAGCAACATTTCAGCAATGAATGTATTTATTATAGTCACTATCGCTACAGAAGGGTGATAGTGCATGCTTCTATCAGCATTGTAATGTTCATAAATCACATGCAGACAAAGTGCATACAATGTACTTGTGAAATACATTTGTGGGTCACAAATTTTATTTACTTACAACTGTGTGCTTTTGGATAGTTTGATAGCAGTTTAGAAAATAAGGTGTCAGATGCAGAAAAGTTGCTAAAATCATTATATACGAACATCTTATGAGGGAAAGAAGTGGAGGCCATGTCTTCTTGCTGGGTTGTATATTTAAGGTAGTTACCAAGATGATGGTGAAGCAAACTGACACAGTGTTTTCCTTAATTATTTCTACTAGACATTGTTTTTTGCAAAGGATTAAGGGACAGATTCTTATTACAATGTCTGATTTCTGTGTGCCCGTCCCTTCAAAGGCAGATCATACCCAAGCTTAATAATGCTTTTACACATTCAAGGGGAATTAACTTACATCTTGGTGATTGTGAGCCAAGGACATTTTTATGCGTATAAAACAGCCTCCAAAGAATTTAACATGCTGGTGAGCTTTTGTCTACTGACTGGATGGGCCATGCGCTCTCCACTGTGCAGAGAAATCAAAGTATATCTTGAAATTGGAAAGACCTCACAGAAGTACCTGCAGAACTGGTAGTTTTACTGGTTGGCTTATTTAGCTCTGTATTCCCTGCAGAGGTCAAGTTCCACTCAGCAGCATGAAAAAAAAAAAAAAAAAAAGACTGTAATAGACTACAGTCCTTGCTCTGTAACAGGGTCAGAGAAGTATTTTTCAGGGAGAAGTAGGTGCTAAGGGTCTGTGGTGGGCTGCTACCAGCAGAGGGAATATAGGGATGAATCTTGAAGGAGTTCTGCAGTCAGGACAGCAGCCTGGCATTCCTGCATCCAAACACATCTTCACCAGAGCACACCAAGACTACTACTGCTATTATCCCGGTTCCATGTAGCATAGGTAGGATATCAGGACACTGACATGGTGACAGACCGGTCCAGATGCAAGCTGCTGTCCAGTCTAGCCTGATTTCTCACAGCTACAGAGTTTGGGTAAGAGGAAGGCAGCTCAACAGCCATGTATCTGCTCTGCCCTGTCACTCAACTGTTCCCTTGGGATGGCTGCCTCCGTTTCCTGACTACATTAAACACCTCACAAGCTGAGGTGCTCATCTGTCCTAAGTCTACTGATCTAGGCAGATAAAATCACGCCAGCCATATTGTTCAGCACTCGGCAATTGCGAGGTGCACCACTTACTGCTATTTCAGGTATCTCACAGGACAACTCAGGTTTTTTTATTATTATTTTTTAAGTGATTTTAACCAACTTTCCAGCTGTTTATGAGACTTTTGTGTCACAGGGGAAGGGGAGGCACTGTCGCTCTTTTCTGTTTCTCAAAGACGCGTTTCGTTGTGACAGCATCCCCTAGCCTTCACAAGAAGATCTACTCCTCCACAGACAGGCACGNGAAAAAAACAAAAAAAAGCAGCACCACTTACTGCTATTTCAGGTATCTCACAGGACAACTCAGGTTTTTTTATTATTATTTTTTAAGTGATTTTAACCAACTTTCCAGCTGTTTATGAGACTTTTGTGTCACAGGGGAAGGGGAGGCACTGTCGCTCTTTTCTGTTTCTCAAAGACGCGTTTCGTTGTGACAGCATCCCCTAGCCTTCACAAGAAGATCTACTCNCGGGGCGGCACGGAGCCCGCCGCCGTTGTTGGCGGCGCTGCTGCCGGGGAGGCGCGGGGCCCGGGCCGCTCTGGATGGTGGTTAAAATGATCATAGAAAACTTCGAGGCGCTGAAATCCTGGCTCAGCAAAACGTTGGAGCCCATGTGAGTAGCCGCGACCCTGCCTCTCTCCCTCCCGTGTGTAACCTTCCCTCGGTAAAGGGCGCGGAGCTCCGGCTGCTGCCCTCGGCGTTCCCCCGCCTCCGTGGGGCACCGCGGGGCCGTGCCGTGCCTCCGCTGTTCTCGGCGGGGAGGCAGCGCTGTCCTTTCTGGAGGATGCGGCGTCTCCCCCTAGCGACCGTGCTTGTCGGTCGCGCCCGTCTTCCCTCCCTTTGTAGTGAGTGGAGGTAATACGGGCCTCCGGCTGCCGCGTTCCGAGGGCTCCCGTGTAGCTCGGGGCTTTCTGCAGATACTCAGACCACGGAGTACTAATGTTTTCTCGCTGGATAATATCGTGGTAGCGTTAATATGGGAAGTTGGTTCTAAATGTTTCGCGTTTTGGAGGTGTGGTGCCCATAGGCGTTTTGGATAAGGGCGAGCTCTTGTCTTGGCATTACGAAACAGCACTCTAACATGTCGGTATTAAGCTGATGGAGCATGATTTGAGTCAACATACCCAGAGCTTATAAATGAATTCCAGTATTAAGTTTACTTTCAAGTTCCTAGTCTGTGGCGGGCTTTACTCTGACACTATTGAATTGAGGTGGAGAGGGGGATCAGCTCTATGGCTTCCATAGGCATTAGTTAAGTACACACACAGGTACACACACACAGTTTGCGTGGCCCACGATGAAATAGCCTGAATAAAGCTTAGGAACTGGGGAGACTTCGTTCTTTTTTTCCATAAGACCCAATGAAAACACAACTGAAGTAGTGACTCTTGAGCTGAATTCCTGTGGACTTTGAATTAGGTCTGCACAAAATTTCCCTGAGTGTACTTATACACAAGATTTAATCCTTAATACTCTAACAGAATCATGTTTTGAGTTTTGTTCAGAAAAATAAAAGTGTCTTTCTTAGGAAGGCAGTGAACTAATCTTCCTCTTGTGTAAATATAAGGTGTTACTGAAATAACAAAGCGTGCTCTGTTCTGTGGTGTAATAGATCTAACTGACCTGTTAATAGCAGTAGTCTTCTAATGCAGGATGTTGCTCATTAGTATCTCAGTGTTCTCATCGTGAAACTTCTGTTAATGAGGACTTTGATGCGTCTTTAGAGCGTACTGTTCAGGAGATTTGCAACAGGCAGTACTTAACTTTGGAAAGTCTACTACCTTTGAACAGTTCAGGAGTATTGTCGAATTCTGTGAAACCTGAGACTGGAAGTCCACTGGTGTTGTTTGCAGTAGGGCTTCAATTGACTTCAAAATTGCTCTCTTTAATGAGTGCATATACTAGGTTATTTTGATTTTGCAGGTCTGTATCCAAAGACTTTTCTGCTTTTGAGCATTTATTCTGCTTCTCTGCCTTTGAGTATTGCACATCAGAAGCTGAAGCTTCACTGTTCTTGTTTATTTTAGATTCCCTACAAATAATCTAAAAAACATCAGAAATTTGCCAGATAGGTTTTAGCTAGAGGTGGTTATGGTGCCTCAGCTCTCCCCAGGCTTTCATCCATCAGCGATGAGCAGTGATAACTTCTTGTGGTAAAAAGCCTAGGATGTACACTGTTCCTCTGTTTATCTGCTGTTTGCTAGTGATAGTCAACGGTTAAAGGCTGGAGTTTGGAGTTTTCAGGGTTTGAGGTCAGTATGATTTTCTGTTTTCAATCACTTATGGCATCAGGATATTTCTGTTAAGCTTAAATGTAATGTGAACAGCTCAGATATGGTTCTCATGCTTGAAATGTATGTTATGGGGTAGGTAATTGCTGACCTGGATGATGTTCAGTTTTCTGAATTTTCAGTTTAGAAGGAAAAAAGCCAGCAGGAACTGTAAAACTCAGCTACCACTGGGTTTTGTGCTCTGGTCTGTGCAATGGCATCGTCTCACTATGCATTGTAGTGTAGAGATGTTGTCATTTCCCAGCAGTCAAGTACCTTGGAGATACTTCTGAGCTCAGGTGCCTGAAGTGTATGCCTATAGCCATAGCTTCTGTCTGTATGAGAATTGCAGTGTGCGGTTTGTTGTTTAGCTCTGCAGGTGTTGCCCTAGCACCTTGAGGCCCTAAGTGCCGGTCACCTGGAGGTGTTACTGTAGGCTGAAAATAACTTTTTACTTGTCTTTTCCTTCTAATTAAACAAAAATGTGTTAGGTGTGTACATCTCATGGCTCTTACTGGAAACCTTTAGATGCAAGATAAGCAGCTGAATTTCTCAGTTAGTCTGAGAAACCTATCATCATATCCTTATGGTGGTGTTGTTTTGACAGTTGTAAAGTGTGAAATAGTTTTTAAGAAAGTAAGTGAAGAAGATTCCTACACACCTCTATGTATGCTAAGCTTGCGTGCTGGATATCTAGGGCTAGGTAGATAGCTATTGTTTTCCAAGTTGTCACTTTCAAAGTATCCAGGACTTACTAATCAGAGCGTGTAATTTGTTGTGAAGGCTGTAGCGTGTATAATCCTGAAAGGTATGTTTCACAACTAGAAAACAGTAATATCCATAAAGGCTGCTTCCTCTAACTAAAAAATTCTATCTTTAAAATATAAAGCAACAGCAGGTATGTGAACTTTTAAAGTATAATGAAACAAGCGTTGTGTATATGTTTGTGTAGACTGGATGTTGTTGGGTTACTTGCACGTAGTGCCTCTAGGAGGTACTGTTCATAGTGTTTGGAGCAGGGAGGAGTGGACGGGGGGAGAGAATGTCAGAATATAGGTTTCAGAATGTATTTATTTTCTTCCTGGACTGACCTGATGCCTTTGTCAAAGCCTTTGTGATCCTCCATACAAACACAACCAAGATGGGTTGTGTTGCACTAAGGCAGAAATGTCAAGGACTACTGTACTGGGGCATATATGCATTCCAGCTCTGCTTGAGGGGTGGTACTTCTCCAGTGGCTTTCTTCACTTCTCCAAACTATAGGCCTATTTTTTCTTTCTCAGTGTGTGTGGTTTTGGAAATAACTTCAAAACAACTGCATTTGGTTCACAGAGAATTACATAACATGCACACAAGCATTAATGATAGGTGTATGTGAGTGTAGTAGCAGTGTAAACAAAGTAGAAGTGGCTGCTTTGTGTTGACTAGAACTGTCATGTACGGATAACTCATGCTGGCTCTGGGAAGAAGATAGCATGTCAGGAGTTGTCTTTACAGCTTGCAGACTGCAGTGTGCTTGCTTCCTAGTATTACATAATTTTTTCTCGACCATGGTATGGCTCCTGTAATGTGTTTGAAAGTAACGTTAAACTTGAAGTATAACCTCATGTCCATCACCTCTACATTTTGTACCAAGACTTTGCTAAGCCCTTTCTATTGTGATGGGTTTGTTTTCTGCAAGTCTGTTCTAGGTCCTCTATAAACTGTGTATGTATGCTCGCTAGAATGTCAGGATGTGGCTTGGCAAACTGTTAGGATGGCAGGTCTTTTTCATTCTGTTGCTGACTGTTTTGTGTAAATGCTGCTCTCGAGCACATTGCCTTTGTAAGACGCTGTAATATTCTCCCCCTTGCCCTAATTCTTCACAGTGGAAAATTACTTTGTTTTTAATTACTTTGTGCAAAAAATAAGTGTAATTAAAATCTTCTTCTGGCCTACTGAATTTTACTTACAAGTGGAATGAGCTTCCTGTATCTTTTTTTCCCCCCTCTTTGCTGTATTTAGGTTTCTGACAACATTTGTAAAGTTGCTAAGTCAGACTTACAAAGAAGATGAAAAAAAAATCTGAAACAGTGTTTGTGCAATATTTAGGCATCCCTCATTAAAATTGAAGGGCTTTTTGCGTCGTGTGATTCTGTAAATGATAATGGTATCTGAACTATTTTGACAGAATAAAATCCAAATTTTTTTGAAGAATATTTTGAGTGTATTTGTCAGTAGAATATTTTATGGGGAACAGAAAGTGCTGGTATTCTCCTATATCTTCACTCTTCTCCTGCTTGCTGTGCGTTTCAACCTTTTGTTGTTAAAATCTCATCATGTTACTTACGTGTTTGGATCTTGCTTAATTATTAGTAGGTTGCTGGCTAGTCATCTTCACCCACTAGCTTAAGGAAAGTGAATGAAGAAGGTTTAACAATGGTGTAAAGAGCACGATGATGACCCAAGATACTGAAAGAATAGAAATTGAAATGAAAGTCTTCGACATGCCTTTGTGTGTTCACAGGTGTCCACTGTCCTACCAGAAAGACTTAATAACCCATCAGGAGGTTTCGGTTTAATTTCCCAGAAACTTCTTAAGATGTTTTAAAGCATAGCTGGAAAAACCAAAGTTCATTTAATTTAGAGTTAACACTTGAATGTGAAGTATAACTAATATAAATGAAGCATGAATGCACGTAATTGTTCCATCACTTTGTACTGGTGAAGTTACTTCTTCTGTTATATTTTGTAGTTGTTCACGTAACTCGTGGGAGTCAAATATTTCTAACTTTCAGTTCTGATACTGTTAAACTTATTTGGAAAAGGTACTGTGACAGAATTACAGTATTGGATTATAAGAAGGGATACATGAAATCAGGAAATAAAATACGAGAAAATTTTTCTTGCTTTGTTGATCCCTTGTTCTTATTCTATGTGTCACCACTGGTGAAATGGAACTCCTTGGCTGCATCACAAGTCACAGGTAAAATGGTGATCTTTGCTTTCTGTGTTGAACGTGTGCTGAACAATCAGCAAACTAACAGCTATTGCACCTCTTTGAGGGCTGTTTTGAGTCTAGAAGGAGGCATTTTAAGCTGTTGTTTGCTGGTTGCAGATGTATGAGCCTGTCAGATTGGGATATCATATTCTAGAACTACAGCGATAACATCAGTATTTTGTATAAGAACGCTGGTGGCTGTTGTATTCCTCAGCGTACTTCTGTGCTTATAAGGAGCTATTGAAAGTGACCATTAGAGGAGTGATGTCTCAAGATAGGTCAGGCCCTGTTGAATGAATCTATCAGTCATTGAATTTCTGAGTTCTGTAGCTTTTTACAGGTTTTTGAGCACAGAATCTTGTAGCAACATAATCAAATATCTACTTTAGGCTGCTTGTTCTGCCCAGTAAGGGGCAAGGCTTTCTTGCACATGCTCACACCTGCAAATGCAAAGCTCTCAAACATAGCTGTGTCCACTGTGGATAATATCAAGGACCAAACAGTGTGCTGGAGAAGTATAAATATTAATCTTTAGGCAACAAAAGTGGATTGTGAAGTTATTTCTAAGGATCAAGGTGAGACAAATAACATGCACCTACATGTTACTTCCTTTTACAGAAAGATAATTCGCTGCCTGGAGGTTTTCAGGCATGCTTTTGTGGTTTCATTATATTGTAGTAGTTTAAATTTGTCGAGAAACTAGTTTCAGGACTTGTAGCACCTTCATTTAAAGGTACATTCATTTTTAAAAAAGCAAAAGAAAAACCCTTGTAGCTTCTTTTACGTTTGTGAAAAAAACACGTGTGCACTAGCTGACTCCTAAGTGAACTTTAGATTGAGGTTTTAGGCATTAGATAAAAACACATAAATATATGTGAAATTAACAAATAGCCTTTCGGCTGCAGGGACACTTGATGGAAGTTTCTCTTCTTGTTCCTTGCTTTTCCCCAGTCAGTCCCAGAGAGTAGACTTTGCTTAAGCACACTAACCTGGCAGAATATATCCTTAGTGTAGGCAAAGTTTTTTTTATTCTTCCTTACTACCTGGGGAGACGTTTATTGACTATTTGTACTCTGAGTGTTATAAAATGACTATACAGTATTTACGTACAAAGGTATTTTGCTGATTAACCTTATCTGCTTTGCTGAATTACCTTGAGCTATTTTGCTGTAGTCTTTTTAAGTCAATATAAGCTTTGTTAATAAGAGATTATTTTGTGTACAGCTAGCTAGCTACACCAGAAAAATTTCTCCACAAATTTCATACGTTATATACTCACTGAATTTGTAGATTAATTTGTGTAATTAAATATGTTTATAAAAATTAAAGTGAGTTCTCAGAACTGAGTATTTTATGTTTTAAAATACATAAATCTGAATATTGGAAACTTTTAGGTTGAATGTTGCTTAAAGAATTGCAAAGAATTAAGCTACAATTTTGAAACTAAATTAGAGGGGAAAAAGAGACCGTGCAGAGAAGGAACTCCTTTTCAACCTAGTTACTCATACATTCTGAAATATTCAGTGCTGAAATCTTTTTATGGCTTAAACTTTTACATGTTTAGTTTTCTTGTGCTGCTTTTTTCACATTTGAAATGGTTATTTGAAATGATTTCTGTAAAATTGAACAAGATTGGAAACAGTGGGTTTTGAAAGAGGGTTTTGACATTTTCCTTGAGCTTTGTTGTAGCTGTGTACTCTTGCTTGTGCTGTGGAGCAGAGTGTTTGACTGAGTATGACCTTGCTTTCTGAAGCTCTTTTCCAGTGGTTAGTAGTTAGAGGTATCCAGATCGTTCCTTGAAGAACACGTGGAGTTCTAGTGAGAGTTTTTGTCTGTGTATGACTGAACGTTAGGTAGTGTTTACTAAAGCAGGATTTCTAGAGCAGTCTCCCTTGTCTAGCATAGAGCAGTAGGCACAGTGTGTTTGAGTAACGTAGTAGGCTCTGCAAAAAAGCAATGCCAGAGGTAAAAACATTTAGTGTTTCTGATGGAGATCGTGCATCCAGAGCGTGGGTGTAAGAAAATGTGCTGCATTGTTTAATTGTAGCAGATGCTGGGATGTACGTCCTGCATTGGAAGTTGGATCATTGCTTATACCAAACATGCTTTGCTCATTTAAAAAGAATAAGACAAGGGTAAGTTTATGTGATTATTGTTGTGTCTAGCGCAGGCCTATGAAAACTTGAGGGCACATAGGAGATTTAATGTTGTGAAATGTTATTTTACTTGTTCAAATGCGTGTGAATGTTTTCCTACTAACCAGATGTTAGCATGAGAATGAAGTTATATCTAAACTGATCAGACTTCTGCATATATTTGATTCTGGCTGAGGTCCTTAATGTCCTGCACTACGTTCAGGTTAAGTTAAACGTTCAAACTTGTAGCAGTTAAAAATTTGTAATACTCAGTGAATGATGTAATTGGAGTATAAATTTATTGAAAAATTAGAAGTGCTGCTTAAACTGTTTGAAATTTGTAGGTAGTAGTCTCATTTTCTATTTTTTTCTAAACACTCAGTTAAAGACCTTCCTCATGTCGTGTGCAAGGGAACAATATGCTCTATGCTGTATGATGAACCATTTATGTTGCACAGTATATTTGGCTACTGTCAGCATGAGTGGCTTTCCTATTTCAGTTAAAGTGCCAATGCTTACTAAAGCATTGTCTTATATAAATGAGTATGAAATCCAAGTCAAAGAGCTTAATAAGTAAGTTGATAAAACTACCTCAGAGTGGATGAAACATTCATGCATGCACAGTAAAGGTACTGCAGATAAATTTATTATCTACACAGACAGACTCCCATTCTGTAGGCAGATTGTTAAACTAGAGAACGTACAAATAGCGTACCAGCAAGCTTCCTGTAATCCAACCCATCAGATTTTGACAGGACTAAGGATGGAGAATCTATACACAGTGTTTCAGAGTTGTGTTGGGAGTGAGAAAGTCCAGAGGAGTTGCTTTTTATGAAAGCAACCTTCCCCCCAGAACTCTAATAGAAAACAGAAATTATCAGACTGCATCCACAGTTTTGTAAAGTAAAGCAGATTTTTTGTGAAGGGATCTCTTATTCTTCTCTTCCACCAACTCATGCTACTAGCAATAGAAGTTTTCCACCATCTTGAGAAAAAAACCTCTGAAAACCAGTGAAAATGGAAGATCATGCTGCAAACTTAATGTAAACATACCATAAAGTTTTCTAAATTAACTAGTATGCTGTTAGTTTATGAAAAGATTTTCTCCATCTCATTCTACTGCGAAACACATTATGAAGTACTTAATCTTTGCTAGTATTTCTCATATATATGTACATATACATATATATATTTTTTTGAATGGCCAAAAATAGCTGCTTTTGAAGTAAAAATATGCATTTAAGTTCTGGTTGTATATGGGAGAATTTCTATGCTTATATATTGAATAGTAATGTTAGAATTCAGTACGTTTGTTTTGTTTGTACGTGGTAATACCACGTATGGAGTCATAAATTTTAAAATAGTGCCACGGGAGAGGGTGTCTCTGTCTTTTGGAAACGAATGTATGTTTTTATTGGGGAGATTTTCTTGAGTGTAGCTTGGAGTTAATTCAGTGGATGGAATGCAATTCTGGGATCACTGTGCAGGAGACAAACAATATCTGTGCGGGGCGAGGGAGGAAAAAGCAGTGGCTGTGCGTATGTAGCATGTGTTAGCATTAAACCTTTTGGAATCTAGATGGCTTTCCAGGCAAGATTTTGTATTTTCTATCCTGCTGATGGGAAAGGAATTATTTTAAGCTGAATATGAGGCTGTCTTATAGTCACTACTGCAGCAGCTGGAGGTTTAATAAACTGCAGTAACTGACATCTGTGGCTTTCTACTTTTTTTTTTTACTAACTCCTTTTTTGTTTTGCTCTTGTTTACTGGATAATTACGGATGCACTCATCTGCCGTGACTCGTTAATGACTTCTGTCTTTGTTACCAAAAAAATTGTGGGAATAAATAGAACATTTTAAGTTGAATTTTTATCTAGTATTTGCGAAGAATAGAAAGAAGAAACAACAACAATGAGAGGGATTATCATGTGAAAATTTCCCCCTCCTCCTCAAATTACTTTCCTTTTATGACTATTGGTAGAAAATACGAAAATAGCACCCTAATGTTCTGAGCTGTCATTCAACTTTAAACTCGGAGAAGGATGGAAATCCTCTGTAGGATTTCCATTGAAGTCAGATTAAGGAACAATAGGAAGTAGGCCCCATGGGGACTCTCTTGGATGAGGCCTCTCGCTGCTTGCTACCTCATTGCTCAGGCAGCATGTTAGATGTCGGCTTCCACATCTTCTGGGTGGATGATGTGCTCACGTGCCAGCAGTACAGGAGCAGTTCTGCCATTCTTGATGAAGTTGTGTTTCCAAGATGACTTGGTGCTTGGACAGTATTCTCGTTGTAGGTAGAGAATTATTAAATCTGAACTGAGGTAAAGCAGACATGATACTCGGAGAAAAGACTTCTGAAGAGTTTTCAGTCACTGCACAGCCTCTTGTTCAGTTGGCAGTGTGCAGTTGTGTTTTGTTGGTTTTGTGTGTGTGGATTCTTTTTGAGTTGAAACTGATTGTAAACTCCCATCTTGTCTATCTATGAATAATGCAGACTTGCACAGAAAATTGTGCCGTGTCCCCTGGCAGCTCAGGTTGCTTCTGCAGCATGAAATACTGCTGTTGCCTGCCTTCTGCAGGGCACTGAGTTATGTTTGAAGCTTTGACCTCTAACTTCAGAGAGCACTGTTGTGAGCCCTGGGTATCCAAAGTGTCTACTTAAGACAGATGCTGACAGATCTGCTTCCTTTGTTTAATGGGTGTGTTTGTGTGCAGGATGTGATGCAGGAGATAGCTTCTTTGAGGAGAGGAATTAGGTAGCATAATATCTAGCATGATACTGTGAAGGATATGCTTTCAGTGTCTAAAACACGTCATTTAAGTTATCAACAGTCAGATTAGTAATTAAATCTCAGTGCTGAAATTTCATTTCTTTTAATGTAGAAGAGATTTGTAGTAACTATTCTGTTCTATTGGGTCATTGTGGACTTATTCACTGGAACAGTATTTATTTAATACTCAAATTCAGCACAGCTCCCTGATTGTATTCTAATTTCACAGTTATTTTTGGCAGGGACAGTGTACATTTCGGATGCATCAAGTGTGATTTTACTTCCTCGTCAGTTTCTTAAAACTATTACTTAAGTAATGGTATTAACTTGGATCATCACCTAAACAAGCTAACTGTCTGTAGCGTATCATCAGTGTGTGTATGGTAAATCTTTCTTTCTTTTTTCCTCTTCAGTAGCATCACTTCTGCTGTATTACTGCATTCATTTCTAATTATATAGGCTAACTTTACCCCATTAAGAGTTTGTCAGTACTACAGATGTATCTTCACTGATCTCATAATTGAGATATTATGGAAGTACTTAGTGTAGCTTTTATTATTCTTCAGGACTATTAGGCAGTTAAAGCTGTTCTGCCCTAAATAGTTTGTTCTGAGATGGTCTGTGGAGCATTTGGAAATTTTGCTTCTAGGGAATCACCTCTCCAGAGAAAAATGTGATGCTTAGTGTCCATCTCTGGACTCACTCTTAGAAAGTACCCCTTGATATTTTTCAATTACTTTCCTAGGAAAGACTTTGATCCTCTATATGGTATTGGTGATACCAGTTTCAGACATTCAGTTTCATAATCTAATCTCTTCTGTGTGTTTTTGTTAATCTATTTGCAGATGTGATGCAGATCCATCTGCCCTAGCTAAATATGTTCTGGCTTTGGTAAAGAAGGATAAAAGTGAAAAGGAGCTGAAGGCATTGTGTGTTGATCAGCTGGATGTATTCCTTCAGAAAGGTATGGTGTTTGTTGTTACTATTATTCATGAGTGAAAAGGTTTTGCTTATTTCAAACTTCTAATATAGAGTCCTGTGTTTACTTCTTTGTCAGGTTTGTTATTTGGAAGCATGTAATTCAATTGCCATGAAGCAATAAAAAAAAAAAAGACAGAACCACAGGTGTATAGTGCAATTAGTTTATATATATATAAATAATATATAATATAAATATTGTATTATTTATTTTATTTTATTGATCTGTTTTTATTCCTGCAAGGAAATTAAGAATATTGAGAATTGCTGCCTGAATTAGAAACACTGAATCTGTATTAAAAAATAATCTTCTAGATGGTTGATGAGAAGGCATCAGAAATACTGATTAAATGCTTATATGAAACATTGTCATTACTGATGTGTCTCTTGACATTGTAAAAGTCCTTCCAAAAAAATAAAAAGCAATTGTTCTAACTTTCTGGTGAGGTTTTTTTAGTTTTTAAAAGCAAGTATTAACAGAAGTTTTGAATACTGAATGTTTATTTTAATTCTTTACTTTTAGAAACTCAGATATTTGTGGAAAAACTGTTTGATGCTGTGAATACAAAAAGCTATCTACCTCCACCAGAACAGCCATCGTCAGGAAGCCTAAAAGTAGAGTTCTTTCAGCACCAGGAAAAAGAGACAAAGAAAGAGGAGGTAAGCACTGTCATTATTTTAACTGTATATCTTTTTTTCTTCATTCCCCTGGCTTTTTTACTTGGTTCAGCTTCATTGTGTCTGTTTATGAATAGCCCCAAGTTTAGCCTCAGAATTTGCACTGCAACTTTAAAATATCTGAAGGTTCGTGCCTCTTATGTTGAGCACAGGGTTTCTGAATGCAAGCTTGTAGGTAATGTAATTTCACAGGTAAATCAAAATAATTCTGACTGCTCACGGAGTTCCTGGGTATCATAGAAAGTGTGGTACAGCCTGCATTAGTTTTTTGCTTGGGCGTCTGCTCTAATTAATGCTGCCCTTTTAATTTGCCATTCCAAATGAATCCTCATTCCTTCAGCTACTTGATCCTGGAAGCATTCTGACACTGGCGTTTATATGGTTCTATGACCCAGGTAACCAGCTGAAAATATGTTATTATGCCACTCATGGAACATTCCTCTGCACCCAGGTCATTCACTGTACCTCAATATGGATTTCTCCACCTATATCCAAAGTAGATGTATTTCCAGTGCAGCGTAATAAGTGTTTCTTACACTACTTTATTTTCTCCCAGTAGGTGCTCTGCATAATCTCAGAAATGAGAAATCTAGTATGTTATTATATTAGAAGTAAAAATCTTGTTTTATTTCATTTGTTGCTGCAAGCTTCATTGAGTATTTGAGATTTTTTTTTATAGGATTGTGCACAAATCTTTAGTATAGTGTACTGATGCTTTGATTTAATGTATGTAATTGGAATTCAGATAGTTAAAGAGGAAGAGCGAGAGAAGAAGTTCTCCAGGAGACTAAATCACAGCCCTCCTCAGTCAAGTTCGCGCTACAGAGATACCAGGTAATAATTTTTCTTAATCTCTTATATCTGTGATCAGGTGGATTTGGACTTTCATGACATTACAAGAATTTCCTTTACATATAGTCACTTATTAGGAACAAAATAAAACCATTGCAACTTCCATTTAAGCTGAGAGTATGTGTTATAAGAAACTGAGTAAACTGGCTAATAACCATTACTTTTGACTTCGATTTTTTTAAATGTTAGATTTGTAGTTTAAATTTCAACACTTACTCTGCTCACTGTTGAGTTGAAATGCTTGTAATTTTACTTTAGAAGCTTTCCCCACACTTAATCTTTTTGATATTTTCAATTTGCAGAAGGTGCGTTTTGGGGCAGAAACAATATTTTATGTTTAAAAATGTTCTGGATGATAAAAGTAAAATCCATAAACCAAATAGAAGTATTTTAATAGTCTTTTGATGAGAAGGGGTGGACCGCAGTTTTTTGTCTTCTATGGCAGTGGTAAATAACATCATTTTAGATTTTTAATTCTTCTAAGTAACGATCAGCAAATTTGCATGTTTAGAAGCCGCGACGAAAGGAAAAAAGATGAACGTTCCCGAAAGAGGGATTATGACCGAAATCCTCCCAGAAGAGATTCCTACAGGGATCGGTACAACAGAAGAAGAGGGAGAAGTCGAAGCTACAGCAGAAGTCGGAGTAGGAGCTGGAGCAAAGAGAGACTGCGGGACAGGGATCGAGACCGGAGCAGAAGCAGAAGTAGAACACGAAGCAGAGGTACCAACAGTTGGTCTCTAAAATACGGTGAATGCTGCTTACAAAATTTAGACACTAGACTTAAACTGTTTTCAAGATGTACCAAAATTCCTATGACTGTTCTTGTTTTATTGCTAACTTTTAGCTGTTTTCTGTGGATACAAAGCTTACGTGGTATGTTCTCAACTCTTATTTTCCCTTCTCTCCCACAATTCTGTGATAGCTTTGATTGCATTGGCCACTACTAAACGTTGTGAAACGAGCAGAGAAGGCAGAAAAAGCCAAGTTAATTGCATTTTGTTAAGCTGTAGGATATTTGAATATGCAGGAATTACTACTCATTTAGAAAGGTAGGGCTGGCAGAAACCACCTCTTTGTCAGCAAATTGCTTGTTAAACTGCATAGTACAGGTGTCTTCTTTTTGTGTTGTTCCCTTTGGTGTCTTGGGAAGAGGCTGAAATTACTATAGTATATACGTACATTAGCACACATAGCTGTAGGACTTCAGGCTTCTTTCAGTACAGTAGTTCTGCTGTTCAAGTAAAGCTTCTTTTTAAAGTTTATTTATCTGAAGTGAATGCTTTTCCCTGATAGTTGCAACTGATAAATCAAAAAACAGCACTAGGAGTTGCATCATCTCTTTATCCTGACTTAAAGAGTACAGATGTTAAAGTACTGTAGTGCAGATCTCCTGTTTATTATTTTTGTTTGTGAAGAGTGGGCTTTTTTAACATGGCCTTACAAGTAGGAATGTAGAATTCCTGAAAATTAGCAAGCAGAAATTTTTCGTTCTGCTTATTCATAAGTTCTATAGCCATACTGCAATGTCATTAAATCTTAAGTTAATGAATATTTTACTGTAATGTCTTACAAATAGAATCTTACAGTAAAACCTTTGTTTCTGTTTCTAAGAACATAAGGAAATGGCTGTTTAACTCGTAATTGTCTGCCACTTTTAATAATAAGCCTTTAATGTGCTGTTGTTTGAGTATGCTAGTTTACCTTGTGACAGGATTCAGCTGTCTTCATCTGTTTGTTTGCTGTTTAATTGTTGATAGTATTAGAAAATTAAATACATGCAAATTATTCTCTTAGAGTAAAAAATGGTGCTACTGCTGTTTACGGCCAGGAGTGTTCCACACTTGTCAAGTATTATTATTTTTTCAGTC
Source organism: Odontophorus gujanensis (assembly GCA_013399175.1). NCBI lineage: Eukaryota > Metazoa > Chordata > Aves > Galliformes > Odontophoridae > Odontophorus > Odontophorus gujanensis. The sequence continues at coordinate 402,844 of VXAB01007379.1, read as the reverse complement.
GTGAGAAGGCTTTGTATTTGGTTCAGTGTGTGCAGTTGTGTCAACAGTTTACCGGGTTGGTTCGACCCGGTTCCGTGACGATTGGTGAGGGGGACCCACACCCCAGGAAAGGGGAAGGGGGAAGGGGGAAAGGGAAAAGGGAGATGGATCTAGAAACAAAACAGCGACAACGATCTGAGTAGGAAAGCTAATTTACTAAATAAGATATGAGAAAGCGAAATAACACAATATAATACAATATAATTGGAATTAAAGCTAATGAATCTAATAAAATGAGCAAGAGAGAGTGTCCGATAAACCGAAGGCCTTACGCTAACGCTGAAGGCGAGATGGCAGCGAGCACCCACTGCTGAGTCCATCCCAAAGGAAAAAGTGTCCCATGACCGCAGACAGTTTTTATCTCCCCCTCTGAGCGTAAATACGTAAAAATGCGAGCGTAAATACGTAAAAATGCAAAGCATTGCAAAGTCCTCTGGGGAATGTAGTTCTTCTCTTCTGAGACAGGTATGCCCAGAACTATCAATGATCCACGGAGCTGGAGCATTAACTCTTTGACTCTAGATGTGCTACATGATGATATGATGTGGAATACCAATATCAAAAATCATAAAACCATGACAAGTTGGTAACCTGAAGATACAACATTAATACAGTGTCTTGAAACATTACAGATATATCACTTTTACGATATTTTCCAGTGGTGATTACTTTTTGTTGATTTCACTTCATTGAAGATAGCTTTCTAAACGAAGTTCTTAGAATGTATGGATTGCTACATATGATCTACTATGCTTGAAGTTAAATAAACTTTCTACTTTATTGTGGATATAGTGTACTCTGGTGGTTGACTGTATAATTGTAAGATTCTTTTCTTTAATTAAAACTTGGGAACATAGGGTCATGGTATAGTTGAGGTTGGAAGAGGCTCCTGAAAAACATCGAGTCCAGTGCTTGTTCTCAAAGCAGACAAACTGGAACAGGTTGCTCAGGGCTCTGTTCAGTGAAGTTATAAACAGCTCCAAGAGTGGGGGCTCAACTCTGGGCAGTGAGCATAACGACCCAGTTACTATATTTATATTCTGGTGAAAATTAATCACCCAATTAATTTTTTTTTTCCCCTTTTTATTTTCAGAAAGGGATTTGGGAAAACCAAAATATGATATGGATAGAACGGATCCATTAGAAAACAATTATACTCCAGTTTCTTCTGTAACCAATATTTCATCTGGTCACTATCCTGTCCCTACACTGAGCAGCACTATTACTGTTATTGCTCCTGCTCATCATGGAAATAACACTACTGAAAGCTGGTCAGAGTTCCATGAGGAGCAGCTGGACCACAACTCCTATGGAAGACCTCCACTGCCAAAGAAACGCTGTAGAGATTATGATGGTAAATCTAGTTTTTTTTTTTTAATTGCTTGCTGCAGCTGTGATAGACTCCTTTCTCAAAAGATGAAGGTCATCATTTCTTTTCCCGTTCTTCCTTCATACTATGTTTTTCCTGTAACAATTTTTGAATGCATATTTATCCTGTTCTTTAAGGGAATACCTTTTGGACGTTTTTATTGGTGATTCTATGTTTTCTTTTTATTTATTGGATTTATTTTATATAGATGAAAGATATTATGTTGATTTTTATGTGAATTCTAGTGAACTTTTACCTAGTTTTCTTACTTTGTCTTTTGCTCAAGCCGAGTGTTATACTTGATTGATTTGGCCATAATTAGAACCTCGCTGATGTCATCGATTTTTGATTTTATTCTATCCTGTCTAAGAAAGATTAATTTACTAGTAGACTTAAGAGCTCTAACTTCTTAGACTTATGTTAAACTGTTCTTTACAGATTAGATATTTCTTAAAATTGAGTACTCTTTTGTGCTTACCTAGATCTTATGCTGTCTTTTTCCATGTTATCAGTGGAAGAGACCGTTGCAGTTTGCACTGACTTAACTAAGTCCAACCAGTCAACGTGTTGACAGAATATAATTTCCTCCTAATGTCGTTTTCTGAGGCTTTTTTTCTGCTGTATATGAAAATGACAAGTCTAATATCTATGTCAGTTTATAATAAGAACCCTGATTAGAAGAATAGCATGTTTCTTAAAAAGGAAATTGGTGGCTGAAGTCTCAGGTTAGCAGGTCCAACTCGGGGGAATGCCTAGTGGTAAAAGTGTAGTTGTTGCGAAGTTTTCTTCTAATTCAGGTTGAGCTGCAGGGTGTTGTGCTGTAGCCTATAACTCTAGGATTTTGAGGAAAGTTTGGAACCTGTAGACAGATGCTTCTAAAATAACATCTCCAAGCATGACTGAAACATTGTATCTTTAAAAGATCATCTTATATAGCAGTTTACTGTTTCCAGTTTTTGTGTATGAAGCAGATGGTGCTTTGTTGGGAAGCTATGGTGTAGCTGTCTTCAAATCTTTGCTGGCTAGCTAAATACAGTGTGCTTCACTTCCTGTTCAGTTTCACATTTGCCCTTCTGTGGAATTTGTATTTTTCGTTAACTTTTCAATTTCTGTGTTCTGTAATTTTTCTTGAAGCTGAGGTAGTACATACAGCTCTTGAATACTAACAGTTCTTTTTGTTTTTGCTGTTTCAGAAAAGGGTTTCTGTATGAGAGGAGATATGTGCCCTTTTGATCATGGAAGCGATCCAGTAGTGGTAGAAGATGTGAATCTTCCTGGCATTCTGCCTTTTCCAGCACAACCCCCTGTTGTCGAAGGACCACCTCCTCCCGGACTTCCTCCCCCTCCACCAATTCTGAGTCCTCCTCCTGTTAACCTTAGACCTCCAGTACCACCACCAGGCCCCTTACCACCTAGCCTTCCACCTGTAACAGGTAGTTTAGAGGAAAAAAAAAAAGTATGCAGTGCATAAAGCTATTTTTAGTATATTAAGTATGATTTTAAAAAATTTCACTATGTTCTCAGTATTGTTTTTCATGGATATTTTTTTCAGTGTAATTTGCATATTAAGTGTGAATCTTGAATAAGAAGTAATATTTAAGTGGTGTTTAAGTAAAAGCATGGCATGGCGTAGCAAAACTCAATTCCTTGAGTTTGTGTAAAGAAACTGTATAAAAATGACTACTATTAGAGTAGAAGGGAAAACTCTGGAAACAGACAGCTATTGGCCATTTTGTTTTTAGTACTAACATTAATGAGAGTTCATGACTGTGGTAAATTTACATCTCATGACAAATTATGTTTTTAACTTGAAACCTAAACAAAATTCTCCTGTGTGTTTACTCATTGATTAGAAAATGCTTTGGTTCAAGCACTGAAAACTGTTTAAGGATTAGTGTCCTAGCTGTTGTTTTTTAAATAGCAGTTTAGTGTTCACATTCCTTACGTGGTTTAAAAACTGTGTGATGTGTTAATTTAATGTGGCTATTTCTTTTTTCCTTTTAATTAACTTAGATGTTCCACTTGGTAAAATTGCTCAAGAGTAATTGTCATTTGATATTGCTTGAAAGTTTTTTGAGCTTGATTTTCAGTTAGTAGTATCTTTGTGTAAGAACTGGATTTATTTATTTCACTTACTATAGGGAGTAACTGTCATGCTGGGATAATCAGTTCTGCCTCAGTTAGTGTTTCCAGATCTGTTTGGGAAGTGCAGATGCATGATTTCATGTCTTTTTCCAAAATGTTTTTTACTGATAATAAATTTGAAGGCCAGCATTGAGTGTTTAGCTTTGGAAGTGCCACTTTACCTTTTGTAGAAATAAATAATATTATTACAGTGATCTAAAAAAATTGTTTCCCTGAGGGAGTTTTAGGCAACATTAAATAACTTTTGTCGGTGAAGATAAATACTGGGTTAGCAATGAGATTTTGGTTTACAGAAAAAATTAATTGGAAATATGTTGAGTATTGCAATGCTTTTGTCTGTGATCTGAGTTTAGAGCCACTTGTTAATGGGAATGGTTTCATAGAAGCATAGAATTGCTCATGTTGGAAAAGACCTTCAAGATCATTAAGTCCAACTGCAACCTAACCATGCCACCCTAACTCGTAACAACCCACTGCTAAATCATGTCCCTGAGCACCACATCCAAATGGATTTTAAACACATTCAGGGATGGTGACTCAACCACCTCCTTGGGGAGCCTGTTCCAGTGCTTAACAGCCCTTCCTGTAAAGAAGCTTTTTATTTTATCTGACCTAAACCTCCCCTGGTGCAACTTGCAGCTGTTTCCCCTTGTCCTCTCACAAGTGAGAAGAGACCAACCCCACTCTCTCTGCAATTACCTTTCAGGTGTTGAAAGAGAGCAATAAGGTCTCCCCTCAGCCGTCTCTTCCCCAGACAAAGCAGCCCCAGTTCTTTCAGTTGCTCCTCATAGGCTGTATTCTTCAAGCCCTTCACAAGCCTTGTTGCCCTTCTTTGGACCTGCTCCAGCACCTCAGTGTCCTTTCTGTACTGAGGTGAACTGAACACAGTACTCGAAGTGAGGCCAGTGCAGAGTACAGGGGCAGGATTACTTCCCTAGTCCTGCTCACCACACCATTCTTGATGCAAGCCAGGATGCCATTGGGATTCTTGGCCACCTGGGCACACTGCTGGCTCATATTCAGCTGTCTGTCCATCAGCACACCAAGGCCTCTTTCTGTCAGGCAGCTTTCCAGCCGCCCCTCCCCAAGCCTATAGGGTTACCTGGGGTTGTGAATGGTTTTTTTGTTTTTGTTTTTCCTTTCCTTATTTTTTTTTTTTTAAGTAATCTTAAGATCATTTCCATATGAGTTAGAGTGTTAAGGAAGTATAACAGATAATACACTAATACATTGTTTGTTCTTTTTTTTTGCAGGACCACCCCCTCCTCTTCCCCCATTGCAGCCTGCTGGCATGGATGCTCCCCCAAATTCAGCAACTAGCTCAGTTCCTACTGTTGTTACAACGGGTATTCATCACCAGCCGCCTCCTGCTCCACCCTCTCTTTTTACAGCAGGTGTAGTACTGAGGCTTTGCCCACAAGGTTTGCTAAATAGAATAACATTGATTCATATTATAGTGTGTTTAGTGATAATAATTTCATAGTTTGTATCATTTTTAGACTGATTGTAACTTTTTTTTAATGTAGTTCAGAACAGAAGTAAAAAATATGCATGTAAAATGTGAATCTTAATTATGGAATAGTGTTCTCATTGTGATAATAACATGGCATGGTAGTTCTTTAAGAGTTTTTATATGACAGACTTTTCCATTTTAATTGTTTCTTGTAACTAGTTGAAATACAATATTTGCAACCCGTTTTTTAACTGCAATTTATTTTAATGAGACAATTTATTTGTTACCAGAAACGTATGACACAGATGGCTATAATCCAGAAGCTCCAAGTATAACAAACACTTCCAGACCTATGTATAGACATAGAGTACATGCTCAAAGACCAAATTTGATAGGACTCACATCAGGTGATATGGATCTACCACCCAGAGGTATGCTCTCAAAGATATACTTAGTTTAGTTAGATTTCTTACGTTAGTGTAAATTGAAGAACTTTTCTGAGAATCTAATAATGGAAACTGTTGCATGTTTTAAATGTCTTCTGTAGGTAAGATAAGTTTAGTTAAGCAGGGAATTTTGGTTATTCTTAGTTCGTGTGTTTTTTGGAAGATAAAATGAAATCTGTTAATGAAATATCCTACTGATAGATGCTTGGATTTATTTTTTTTTTTTAAACAACAGTGATCTTTAACTCATAGTTCCCATGGCCCTGGGAAAGAAGTAGCTGCATACAAAGTGGGAAAGGGTGATAACTGAAAACAGTTGTTTTGAAAATGGGTTTAGTTATATCAGTATGTATTTGTATTTAATCTCAGGTTATTGTTAATATATTGTCAGTGAGGATGGCCTCCTCACCTTCCCTGGTACGATTCCTGTTCTTCAGAACGAACCACTTCCTTTCCCCCTCACCCTGCTATCTTGTTTCTAGTTGTCAGGGTTATGGAGTATCCTACGTTTTCTATCATTAGCGTTTTTGCATGTGCCCTGTAATAGAAGAAAGGAGGTGTAAGCAAATACGGTTCAAACCCTCAGGATACTGTATGGGATATTATGAATGGAGGCAGATGCATTCTGTCACTCTTCTTTTGTTTTCCTGTTGCCTGATGTTAATGTGACAAAGTGAAAGCTATTAGATGTTTTTAGCATATGTTGATAGTTAAGATTAAGAAGATTAGTCTGCAACCAAGATGCAATTTTTGAACAAGGATCAGTTGTTTTTTTCAATGCAAATTCAGTGTGAACAGAAAATAGAAGAACTAACATTTTCATCTGTTTACAGAAAAACCTCCTAATAAAAGCAGCATGAGAATAGTGGTAGATGCTGAATCCAGGAAAAGAACAATTGGTGCAGATGGTGGAGTTCCTACAAAGAAGACTTGGTTTGACAAGTGAGTGGTCATTAACACTAGGTTGGCTTAGTAGTTGTAGGTCAGTGGAGAGCTCTCCTGCATTCTGAAATGTGTATAAATTACATAAATTGCAAGCAAGTTAAAGAGTGAATGAGCTGTAATTGACTGTAATCTCTCAGAGGAACTGAAGAGATAGCAAGTGTTGCTTTGGATTAAATTTGCTCTCTGAAAGCTGGAATGACGTAAGATGGCAGAGCATTGCGGTATGATACTACAGGTGACTGGATTTAGTTTTTAATTTTATCATTGCCATTTTGGATCAAATTGCCAGGTATGTTACTGACATAATAAAATGTGGAATGTGATGCTTGGAGTCCAGATGTACCTGGGATAAAATGTTGGAAGAGAATTTAAGATGTTGCTGTGATTGAGGAAAGTATGAGGAATTTGTCATACTGGTGAGGAGATTCAGGGGAATGTTTGAGAAACAGCAGCATTTGGAGACAGTTATTGTGGATTAGTCAGGAGTTACTGATGCAATCAAACTACCGTGAATTATCTTAGAGATTTTTCTGGTGAGGTATGGTGAGAGTATGGATGAGCAAAAGTGCAGGTATAGAGACCTGTGTACCATACTCTTCTATGCCTTTCAGAAATTGTATGGCATTTAATTTTATTCATCTGCCAAACTTCCTGTGTGAAACATGCAATCCAGTGTAAGCATATGAAATTTTACGCTGAATTTGGTAGCTTACTGTGTGTTTCTGGTTTGTTTCTTATTTGTTGCAGGCAAAATTTTAACAGAACAAATAGTCCAGGTTTCCAGAAGAAGGTACAGTTTGGAAATGAAAACACAAAACTTGAATTGAGGAAAGTTCCTCCAGAACTTAACAATATCAGCAAACTTAATGAGCACTTCAGTAAATTTGGAAATTTGGTCAACTTGCAGGTAAGAGTCAAATAAGAGAAGATGCTTTGGCTTGATGCTGGGTGTAATTAATAAAAGGAGAATTTTTGTATTGTATGCTGGTATAATAGAGAATGAACTTCCTGTGCCCATCTAAACATACAGGGAATTGAAATTTCTCTTAGTTGCTTTAGAACTGTTAAATGGCTAAATAATATTTATCTGTGAATATGAGTATACTAACAGATAGTATGATTCAGTGAGGAAAGGAATGAGGGAAAGAGGGTATGAAAAAGAGGGTGTGGAGGGACAGAGACTGCAAATTGTGCTTGTCTTCCAGAAGATGTAATTTTTTCTTTGAAGATATCTTAGATAATATGTTCATATCTGAAGGAGAAAAACTAAACTGAATTTTGTTGTTTAGATCTGATACAAAGTATGGCACTGTTCACATCAATTCCAGTGATTCTTCCTCATCTTTCAAGCAGCTACACATTTCCATTTAGAAAGTTGTACTGCTGAGATTTTATTACTTAAGCGTATTGAAGTTCATTAGCATAGTCTCAAGGTTTCTTCTCAACACCAGACGTTTCAAACAGAATCATCAGTGGGAAATGTTCATCTGCTGACCCATATTGACTTCAAATTGTAAACTTCTGAGTCTCTGGAACGAGGGATTTTGTAGTAATTATGACACAAACGAAAATCCTGCATACGGTATGTTTTTTATTTTTTTATTTTTTTTTAAACTCATAGGTTGCATATCAGGGTGATCCAGAAGGTGCCCTTATCCAGTTTGCCACACACGAGGAAGCCAAGAAAGCTATATCAAGTACAGAAGCAGTATTGAATAATCGTTTTATCAAAGTTTACTGGCATCGAGAAGGAAGTACACCGCAAATTCAAACTACCACACAGAAGGTAAAGGGTCCTATCTAGAATTTTATCTAAAATAATTACTTCTCTACATTTTTTTTAATGTAGAAAGAGTAAGCCAAAATATTTTCAAAATATGGAATGATTCTTTTCCAGAATTACTCTTTAATTGTTAATTCTTTGAATTCAGATAGAAGTTTCAGGAGTATGACTGGAACGTACTGGAAGAAAACCCTTGTATGATTTAAGGAGTACAGCTCTTGTCATCTTATGTAAATAAGGCTTGATGCTCTTGTCTGAGTAATGTTTGGTTTGCTTTAACTAATGTAGGCTTTTCGGTTTTTTTTATTCTTATGAGTCTAAGGCAGTAAATTTAGGTTCTGAGATGACGATTGCCATTTTTTTCCCCAAAAATGCTGCTTTTTCTAATCCGTTTTCCTTTCCTCTTCAACTTGTTTAGAGCCATAGAAGATAGTAGTGTGGTTGGTTTTACCCAAAGATACTTCTATTTTTAAATACATATCTACACAGAGAGGGAGGGAGAGGAAATGCTGTCACAGTGCAGTTTGCAGCATTTGCCTAATTTTGTGGGAACAGATAGGGACATTTTAATTTTCTGGACTGACTCTCACAGTGGAGCACCTGTTGGTATTTGTCAAGTGCATAGTTACAGCGTTGACAAGTCTTTTAAGAATATGGATGTAAGTACGGTAATGGAGCCTTGATTCATGACATATTGCAAGCCAAGTTGGATGTGTTAGCAGACCTAGTGGTTCCACTGAAACATAATGGACAGCTTGGATTCTCCCAAGTCACGGATGGAGAGTCTTGTGAGTTAGCATCGAGCATAGCAATTCCCTTCTAATTGTATCCTACCTGAAATGTATTTGCTGTTAGTGTGGAACAGAGTGTTCTGCAGTTCGAAAACGTGACACAGCCTTTGTATAAGAAATATTGATGTTACATACAATTATATAAATATAATGGGTGACTTATAGCAGCAGTTGAAAGAATCCTCTAATAAGTCCTTTCCTTTGATGGTGTATTTTACCATCATCCAGTTTACCAGAGCAGTCATGCTGTAGAGCTTTTTAGGTAACACATTCTTCTGTCCCCTTATTTTGTAACAAATGCACTGCATACTAGAACTGCTTTTATGGGGTGAAGGCCCACCTCACTATCTCTCCAGCTGACATTCTTTAGGTTTGAGTTTTGATTCTCATTAATAAATATCCTTGTTACTTGATCTGAAGTTGTGTGACTCAAAATGATTATTTTTGAAACTTTATTTACATATGATCAGCCAGAAGAGGGCAGTGCAGTATATCATTTACGTGAACACAGATGTGAAATCTCTCGAGTAGGATAGCTTGAAAAATTATTGCCATCAGCTTATTTGCTGATAATGTCATCCAACTTTGTTTTCAATACATTTAAAACTATAATATCTGGTTTGTTATGCATAATAAAGTATTTGTTACATTTTTGCAAAATCACGAATATACAGCTGTAATTATTCTTAGGATTTTTTAGTTTAGTCACTAGTTTCCCAGCACACTGCCTTTGGCCTGTAAACCTTGGTGGTTTGACAGAATTCCTACAGGTGTCTGGTCTTGTACTGTGTCAAGAAACTTCACTTTGAGGTTTAGTGTGGGAGATGGAGGCATGTGGTCAGTGACAAAAAAGTGGAAACAGAAAATTAAAATTTTAAATGCAGGACTTCCGTGTTCTTGTACACCAAAATACAAAAATTACCAAATTTATAGCAAATTTATTATAATAAGCAGATATTTTTTAATTTGTAAGCTTTCAGTGGTGGTGAACATCAACTTCTCTTTTTATTTAAATTAATATTTGATATCATAGCTACAGTTAGTATGGATTCTCTTTTTTTAAAGCACTTCAGTTATAGCTGACTTTGTCATGGAGTGGGGAATGGATTAGGTGACCTGTGGATGTTTTTTTTGTAGTTCTATTTTCATATAGGGTGGGAAGCTTCGTCAGAAGCATCAGGTTTTGTTTTGTTTCTTTTTTTCCCCTTAAGTATTTAACTGTAATGTTTTGTCAAATTAAAAGACAAGTTGTTAGCTGTCAGGGTATAGCCGTGGTATGTTCAAAGACCAGCTGCTCTCTTTTGTTCCCTCAGTCCCACTAGTCTTTTGGACTTCTTTTTAGAAGGTAAAGAATGATATGTCAGTGTAAAAAGTGAGAATCTTTATGATACAGGCTTGTGTTCTGCCTTTCTATGGATGGCTGATAAAATAGATTTGTGAAGGTAATCACATATACCACTGTTTATTCAGTTCCAATGTGGACATTAAAATGGTCTAAGTAGATGCGGTTAATGGGATCACTATTTTGAGCTACACATACCAACTAAATGTTAAAGCTGTGTGCACTGTAGTCAATACAAAAATTCCAAATCTCATGATGTCTGTATAGACAATTTGCTGTCAAGTGGAAAGCTACTGATTGGTAGGAAAACAAAAAAAGGAAATATTAATGCTGTTGAAAGAATTTTATATATTTGTTGAACTGCATGTGTAGTAGTCTTTTGTTACTAACATTACAATGTGCTCTTTTTGGGCCGGGGGGGTGTTACAGGTAATACAACCCTTAGTTCAACAGCCAAGTTTACCAGTAGTGAAACAATCGGTCAAGGAGCGATTAGGTCCAGTACCTGCAAGTAATATTGAACCTACAGAAGCACAGAGTGCCAATACAGAAGTTGCTCAGGTATGCAAGATCCATCAAAAAAAATAATCATGCACACACATTTTTCTTTCTATAACTGGTTTGTAAATATATGCCAATAAGTCTGTCAATGGAAGTTTCTCACACAGTGTAAATAGGCATTGTTTATAGGTGCATATCATTTGATAGAGTGATGTTTTGGTATCTCAGTTTTTCCTAAGTGCACTGATATTTGGCTTTCTTAACCAAGTTACATTACAAAAGTTAAGTACTGTGGTTTAAAAAACAAGGCTGAAAAGATTTCCTTAATATTGTGTTGAAGTGCAGTTTTCAGATTTCAAACTAAAGTTAATTTCTATCTTGAGAACTTAAAAGCCATCCTTCTTTAATTTCTTATCTGTTAAACAGCTGAACCCGTAAGATAGGTGGTAATCTGAAAGTGTTTTTGGTATCTGTACATCACCCTTAAGGAAGAAGAAAACTGTAGTACTAATATGAATCATGTCAGAATATGATATGTTAATGTGACTCACTTATGGAATAGCCTTTAAATTTTGATGGAAGTATCTTACAAATAGCACTATGCCACTACTTCAGTTTTCCTTCTGAAGAAGAATACTGCACTTTTTCAGTTCAAAAGATTTGAATTTGTGAATTTAAATTCAGACCCCAGTTTCCTGCGAATGATGCCTGAAACTGGCAGCTTATAGAAACACAGAAACTGAAATGTGTTTAGAAGGGCATCTGTAGGCAGTACTCTTAGCAAATCCTGTTTCCAACAGCTTTGGTATCATTTTGTTGTTCAGAATCTTAGGATTTTACTAAGTAAACCTATTTTTTCTAACTTCCTAACATTCAGAATTATACAGGAAAACCATAGTTGATTGTAGTCACAAACAGATTTGAAGGATAATTTTATGTTGTTTTCTTAGAATGTGACTAAATTATCTGTGAAGGATAGACTGGGTTTTGTGTCAAAGCCAGTTACTCCAGCAACTGAAAAGGTAAGAGAATATCTTGCATTACCTTCCTCTCCCATTCAGTTCCAAAAGAATTACTTTTATAATGAAACCCCATGTGGTAATATACAGTTTGTTTTAGAAGTGTGAGTAGAGTCATTTGTTAAAAGCTAGTTTTGTGGAGTATAATATACAGAAGCTCAGGATAACCGAGGGTAAGTAAATGTGCTAAGATAGAAGCTGTGTTTTTTGTCACAAAAACAATTAGAAATGCTCCAGGATCCTGAGTTGTTAGAGAAATGCATTTCAAAAAGCAAGTAAACTTTGATATTTTTCTGAAAATGCAAAACGTAAATGCAGAAGTACCATGCAGCTACTTTTGGACTTTTGTGTTCCCTAAAAGCTGTTGCTGTAAACATTAACTATCTTACGTGATCTTATGACTTGCAGTACTTGTAAAATAAATAAATAAATAAAATTGTCAGTGCAGAGATGACAAAGAGAAGTAAGGTGGGAGAGGTGCATCTGAACAGTAGTTATGAGTTATATATTTTGCCTATTGGTAGTAATTTTCAATAAGTTATTAATGATGCTGGAGTTTGCTCCTGATATAATAAAGTTCATAATGCTGGTTTCCAGACCTGTTTAGCACCTTAGGACATGGGCTTCCCCATTATTCATAACGTTCCTTTGAGACAGCATTTGGAGGCAGCGAGTTTTACTCAGAAAAGAGATTCCTGTGCCTGGTTATGTCTTTTCTATTCTGAATTGGCTTGACCTGAAATGAATGAAGCATCCAGTATGTTTGTCCCTCTTATGGTTTATCCATTAGTGCTTGTAGTAAATGTAAGTACAAAGATACAGTGCTATGCTTTGCACACAAATGTAATGACAGTTAATGTTTAGTTTCAGATACAGATGTCTTCAACTTGCCAAGCCTAGGCATGCCACCTAAACATACTGATCTTGGCTTCTTGGCTGTATTCTGTTGCCCTTTTGTTGACCTAAATTAGTTGCAGGGAAAAACATTTTACATAGGTGCTTTATGCCTATTGGAAATCTGCTTCAGTTTGGGTGGGAGTACTTTTTTCCTCTTCTTGTAAGAGTTAAGTTATCCTTCTACAAAGAGTGAATTCATGCTACAAAAGGTTTTTCCGTTGTTATATTACAGTCCAGACTCTTGGGTTAGCTGCTGAGTTGTTCAGTGGATCGATTGTGAAGCAACAGTTTCCTTTGCATTTTTAGAATTCTGTAACTTGTTTTCGACTTTGTTTTTCCTACTACTTCCCTTCTGCATGAGAATGCCATACTTAATTTAGCAGTGCTCTGTGAGCATTAGAAATCAATAGATCAACAGCTGTCAGAAATGCGGATATGTCCTACATGCTTTTTCTGCCTCTGACTGAATGCAGGCAAGACCTTGACAATAAGAAAGTAGGTATCTCTGCCTCTCAAGGACAGAAGGGAAGGAGGGAAGTGCATTTCATCAGCCCTTTTCAAATCTGAATAGGGATTGGCAGTTCATGAACTTAGGAAGAGATTCAGCATTCTCCCTCTTAAGTTGCATTAGAAGAAGTAAGATATTAACATGTTGCTTCTTATTCTTCTTTATTAGTTAATGCAGGTGCATCTGCTGTAGCATTTCTTCTTACTTTTGGAGATGACTAAGTGTGGTTCATTCTGCCGTGGAGAGTTCAGGGCAGAAGGAATGTGTCCTTGTTTCTGTTCTTTACTTGGTCTGCTCTTTTTTATGTGACCTGTCTTACACTTTGTAAGAGGAACATGGTTGGGATGTGTATATGTTGATGTGCTTTAATAAGTTTAAAAACAGTTTCATCTCTATTTCGGTTGCCTGCTTAGATCATTTTATATCAGCTTTTATAATATATAACATGCTTTGATATATTTTTTTTCTTTCTCTGTCTGCACTATCTACTCTAGAACATTCTTAATGTGGGGAAGAAATAGTATCAGTAGTACAATTACATGAAAATCTTGTATGTTGAACTATCCTTGTTATTCTTCTAATCTCTTGATCTTTTCTGGCTTTCTAATGTTGGCTGTCCTTTTTGTTTCTTATGTTCTTGGACATGATATCTGTTTTATGGATTGCATGATGGCCTGTAGACTCTGCATGTATCTTTTAGTTTTCCACACATCTAAAATATTTTTAACTCCTGAAAATGTTGTGATTTGCTAACAAGGCAGACAAGATTATGCCTTTATCATCTCCAAATGTTAATCATGGATTTTTTTAATACCGACCAATGACCAAAATGTATTTTAGGAAATGTTGCAAGAAATAGATCATTCTAAGTTCTCAGATACTGTAGAGAAGTAAATAGTAAATACTAGAGAGGTTGTAAAGCAGATGGCTGAGCTCTTAGTAAGTCATGGAGAAATATCCACGTCATACAGGAATAAGTAAGACATAGGAGTCTCTTTCCTGTACAGTGTACAAGACTTCCCTGTATGTCTTGTCTCATATTGATTTTGCAAGCTGTACTTTTCAGAAACTGCCTATGAAAAGTAGCTATTTTATCTACTTTGGACCTTAGTTTCTACAGTTGTTCAATTTTGCCAAGAAAATTTATGCAGCTTTATAAAATTGTACTTTAAAGGTAAAAATAATAAAGAGAAAAAAATCATATATTCTTGAGCAAATCTTGGTCTTCTACTTCCTTAATTATGCTCAAGTACGTAAGTTTCATACATTTCTAAACTATGAAATCTCAGTGGGAAGAATTTTTATATATTTGATGTGATGCTGCCTCTCCAAAAGTCATTTAACTTCAGCAACTCCAAATAAAATTATTTCATCAAATTTTTATATTCCATACCATTGAAACAGAGAAAATACACATATATATTTCTGGACAGTCATGTATTTCTTTTTTTAAATTGAAATTCACTGGCAAAAAAAAAATAAAATGATTTCCTTCTGTAGGTTTTATCCACTTCTACTGGCTTGACAAAAACTGTGTACAACCCTGCTGCTTTGAAGGCAGCACAGAAATCTTTGCCTGTTGTTTCCACTTCCGTGCTAGACTCTAATGAAGCACAGAAGAAAAAACAGGTAAATTAAGTATACTTCTTTATAAAATGGACCTAGATTGGGAAATTAAGACCACTAGAGATAGTCCACTATATGTATTCATCTTGAACATAGGTAATACTAGTTGCAAGATTAAGTTTACTATAATGGTTTCTTTCCAGAGGTCAAGAAAATTCATTATTGTTTTATTACTTTGTCAGTACATGTTCAGGCAGTGTAAGCAGGTTTAAAACTCTATACTTATAATGTGGAACACGTTTTCCTGGAAAC
Organism: Odontophorus gujanensis; assembly: GCA_013399175.1. Taxonomy (NCBI): domain Eukaryota; kingdom Metazoa; phylum Chordata; class Aves; order Galliformes; family Odontophoridae; genus Odontophorus; species Odontophorus gujanensis. Next base: position 387,728 of record VXAB01007379.1, on the reverse strand, counting down.
AGAATCTCCCTGTTGAGGCATGAATTGTCTATTGTGAGTGAGAAGGTAGTATAGTGTAGTCATAGTGTATTCAGTATCATCTCTCTTAAGCCTTTTTGGAAATGACCTATATTCTTATTAAAAAGGACTTGTTCTAGTTACATTTTGTACTTGCAGTTATCACTATTGTTTATTTATCTGAAAACCGAGAACTATGTAACTTTGCATTTTATTTTTCCAAATTATAGTTCTCCTGCATCTGTTTTTAATTCTGTGTGAGATTGAAGAGAAAGTGCAACAAAATTGCCTTAAATTTCACCTTAAGTGGATCATCACTCTATTTGTAGTTGAGCTTGCTTTGCGTGCTCAGAGTTCACTGAAACTCCTATTCTGGCTTTATTCTTACACTTTATTATAACTAAATATAGGACAGTATTTATCTGTCTGGCATGTTAAGAATTAAATATGAGGTTATATTCAAATATTAGCCTAATGTTTAATTTAATTTGAAGTAGCAGTTTGTTGCTGCCTGTTAGTTGGGACATTGGTCCAGACTTTAAAGAAATTACTTCTGATTTGGGGATTTCATTTCATACTTGTCCCCCAAAACATGTTTTTCGGAATCAGTGCCTTTAGCTTTCAAGACAAAAAACTGAGTGCTTGGAAAAAACAAACAAATGAAACAAAACAAAAACACTTGGAATGAAATTATTGACTTAACGCTTGTAGTTTATTGGGTCTTTTGATAGAGAAAACATAGAAGACATGCCAAAATATTGGTTCTTTACTCTTGTGCTGTTCCCTGTCTTCAGAAATTTCTATTATAACATACTAGCACTTGTGGAAAAACATGATTTTGTGGGACTCATTCCCTTCTTTCTTTCTGTCTCCTAGTTTTTCTGAACATTTGTCCCCCTTGTCTTATCTTCCCTTTCCTTGCAGAAAAATGATTGCACACTATATTGCAAAACTAACATTTCACGCAGCAGGATTTGTCAGTATTTGGGAAGACACATATAAACCTTGCTACTATTTCTTTTTTTGTGGCTGTTGTGCACTTACACTTCGTATATGATAATCCACTTGCAGTTTGATAGTAGTTGATAGGTGATCTAGAAGTGCAAATTCATCATCTGCCACTCCTCTTTTATCTTATTATGTTAGTATCAAAGCTCTTTATACTTGTCCTGCAACTATCCTGGTACCTCAGATGCTTTACGTTCTGTATTTGAGAGCAAGAAGCAGTCGCTTTCTCTCAAGAAGAGCATTAGTTAAGAGCTGAACACAGCAGCTCTGGCAATTTCCTACTTTTCCTTCTGATTGCAGTATGTTACAAATTAATCAGGTTCAATTCATTTTGATTTGCTCATTGTATCATCATGATTCTGTTCTTAGCCAATGCAAAAACGATGGTTTTCGAGGGTAACTTTGTTATTGGTCTGGAACTGTACTGAAGAGGTTGTTTGATTTTTTTTTTTTGGCTGTATTCGGAGTTTCTTTCAAGATACCATCCTTGCAAGTGTGAACTCTTGCATGCTGTACATCTTATGGTAGTATGTTATTTTACCTTTCAACTTCATTGTATACAACTACACAAATAACGATCACTTATTTGGCAGTGCTGTATTTTCTAAGATGCAGTTTTAAATATTCCCTTTAGGGTTGAGTTTGTAACTGTTTTTTCCTGTTATTGTAAGTTACTGGTGTACACTTGTGAGATACAGTATATTATTCTTCTGAAATAGTTTTGCAAAATCCAGAAACTTTCCGTATATTTTTTAATGTTTTTAGGAAGCACTGCGACTTCAACAAGATGTGAGAAAGAAGAAGCAAGAAATCTTAGAGAAGCACATTGAAACACAAAAGGTAGAGTGTTATTGTTAGTGACGACCAGCAGTTTAGTTGTAAAATTCAGTTGTATATGTAGATTGCTCCAAAAGGAATGCCTACTATTTATTTCCTTGGAAACTACAACTAATACAAAGAGCACAGTGACACCATTTGATAGAGCAGATTCTCAACTACAAAACACTACTTTTCAACACAGTCTCCTCCATTAGCTGTGCATTCTTGCCATCAATGAACTGCCTGTGTGATTTGCTCGTAAAAATCTGTACCAGTGGAGGTGGCCCACTGTTTCATAGCTGCTGTGACTGCATCATTGCTGAAATGCACCACCCACTGCTTCACTGCGCTTGCATTCACTGTTTGATCTCCATAAATGTTCAGCAAGCATCAGTGAAATGTAAGTGGGTGCCATTTTTTTGCATATAAGAATGTATTTACGCACCTTTTGCTTCATCTTCACTCCTGTATCAGATGCCATTCCTGTCAGACTGCCCCTCTGCTGCCATCTGTTGCACAGCAACAGCATGTAACTGAATATTGTTGGGAAGCTTCAACCTCTACCCCTGTACCGGCAGCAATGCCTCTGATGTCGTAGGCCAACATAATAAAATAGGAGACATTATTTTTGGAGTAAAACAAACATGTTTTCTCCTGAAATGATATTGTCACATTAAATTTAGAGTTTTAATCTGGCTTGTCATGTTATTTCATTTAAACTCCTAGCATTTACAGTTAAATGCAGTTTTAGTTGAGATTATGTGGTTTGGGTGCAAAATGCTTGCTTTGTCAGGAGAAGTGAAAGTGGTATCTTTAGTTTACAAGTGTGGAAGTTGATAGAGTAGTATACATCCCTGCACACAAACTTAGAAAGGGGAAAAAGCAAAAATGTTGTTAGATTGAATATTTTTATTGAAGTAATTTCAGTATCTTGAAACTCCAGATGTTCATTAGCAAATCCATCAATCAAGTATTAACTTTCTGAATATAAGATGTTAAAAGCCTTCTTCATTGAGTTTTGAAGATCACAGCATGGTTAGCAGGTTGAGGGACTTCATCTTACCCCTCTGCTCTGCGCTGGTGAAACCACATCTGGAATAGCTCTGGGCTTCTCAGTTCAAAAAAGATAAGGATCATCTAGAAAGAGTTCAGCAGTGATCCACAAATATGAATAAGGCCTGAAGATCTCCTATATGAGAAAAGGCATAGAGACCTAGGTCTTTTCAACCTGGAGAAGACCTCAGAGGTGGTCTCATCAATGTTTATAAATATCTGAAGCATGGGTGTTAAATGGTTGTGGCCTGGCTCTTATCAATGGTGCCTAGTGATAAGACAAGGAGCAACAGGCAAAAACTGAAACACAGGAAGTTGAATGCAAATGTGTGAATAGACTTAATTACTGTGAGGTTGACAGAGTATTAGAACAGGGTGCCTGGAGAGGTTGTGGATTCTTCTCTGGAGATATTCATCTGGATGCTGTCCTGCTCAACCAGCTGTAGGGAATCTGCTGGACTTGATCTCCAAAGGTCCCTTCCAACACCTCTGATTCTCTGAAAGCATAAGAAATACAATACTCTGTTTTTCTGTTAGTTGTAGTAGTTACTCGAAAAGCAGGTCTGTAATGGAAATAGTTATTTTATTTGTTTACATTGGACAGATGCTGATTTCAAAGCTGGAGAAAAATAAAGCGATGAAGTCAGAAGACAAAGCAGAAATCATGAAAACACTGGAGATTTTAACTAATAGCATTACCAAGTTAAAGGATGAATTAAAAGGTGTATCATCAGGAGGAGGGACTCCTCTAAAAAGCATGAAAACTAAGACTCAGGTACTCATGTTTTGATCAGCTTTCTAATATGGTGAATTTATGTGCTTGGTTTGTATAATGAAAATATACAGCCATATCAGAAGTGTTTAGAAGTATGCTTCACAGAAGACTTCAAGATTAGAATAGCAAGATTGGTTTTGCCCTCTGTTTAAAGGTACATCATTAATTTAAAAACTGTTCTTCTGCCTTGTGTAGCTGCTATACAAATGCTGTTATTTTGAATATAGCTTAATAGAAGTCTGATTGTGTTTTGCTTTATTCAGTCTTTTGTGTAATTATCTGTTGCTTTAGTAATAGACAACTGCTGTTGTAATGGTTGTTAACAGAAATAATGAAAAGTGTATTTCTCGTGCAAAAAGGTAATTGTTATGCAACACAGATATCCACTGGTCACATCTAATACCTAAATGAACTGCTTTAGTGAAGCTGTTTCACTCCTAGACTGGTATGTTTTTGTTTGCTTGTTCTTTTTATGTTACTGAAATTGAAACAATTGCTGATTTTTTTCAGAAATAAGGTTATACAGTTAGTTTTCCTTTGATATGGGTATCAGTATTTGAGCTGCATTTACGAGAGGAGTTTCTCTTACCTGCTATACTTTCTACTCACGTGTTACTGTAACCAGTTTCTTGATTCTGCTTTAAAGTGCAATTTTGTTAGCTTTGAAAAATTCAACTGAATGCTTTTTATAGAAGTATTTGTTCCTGAAGAGATGTGTCAGAAGGTTTGGGCCTGGTTCCGTGACTAAAATGAGAGTGGAGGGACTTAGAGATGCATGCCCTAAGAGTGGGAGAAAGGAGTGTGGAAACCCAACAGCAGCAGTGAGCTTAGGGAGAAAACTAATTACTAAATATGGTAATCAAATGCTAGATAACACAGTATAATACAATGTAATTGGTATTGAAGCTAGTAAATCAAATAAATGAGTGTCCAAAACCAAAGGGCTTATTCTAATGCTGAAGGCGAGACAGCTGGGGAACACTCACCATAGAGACAAGCAGAAAAAGAAAGGACAGTCTAGTGAGTCCTGGGTGGTTTTATCTTTCCCTGTAAACAGAAGAGGAACAGTGAAGTCTTCTGGGATTTGTAGTTCTTCTCTTCAGAGAAGGGTACCCGGAAAATGTTGACAATCCAGTAGAGCTGGAGCATTAACTCTTTAACTCCCAGCACTTTTCATGATGTGGAATACCATCATGAAAAGAAAAATTGTAAAACTGTGACGGCAAGTCTGTCAGCACCAGAATGAGTCCAGAAGTGACATTTTCAGGAACAAATACTTCTGTCAAAAGCATACAACTGAATTTGTCAAAGCTAATAAGATGATAAAGTGCGTAATAATAGAAGACCAGATTTTTCTATAGTGTATTTTCCAATAGAACAGAAAAACACTTAAATTTTCTTTGCTGCTTTTATTCAGTTCTTAAATTTTCAGAATGCTTAATAATTTCTTGTAAAGTTTGGGATTCTGTTCTAAAAAACTAGTGAATACAATACTGCACAGATTGAGTTTAAATGATTTATAAGCTTTCAGTTAGAAGCAGAAGAAATGGTGCTTCAGTTTACATAAAAATAGGGGCATTAACAGTAGTTGCAGTATAAATTGCAGTGATGTGCAAATGTGGGGGAAAAAAAATACCAAAAAGAACTACTGTTATGACCTGTATGTACTCACTTCACTGTGGTTTCTTACCTCATTAGTCAGTCACAAAAAAATTGAAGCAGTGCACTTTTATCCTGATAATGAGCCATACACTATGGTTTCTGGAAGTTGGCTTCTTTCTCTTTAAAATAATTACAACTGTAGTGGAATAACTGTTATAAGCGGGGGGAACAAAAGGTATTAATTCCAAACTTTGAAGACTTCTATAATAAGATTAAATTCATGTTCTTTGGAGGTGATGGAAGCATTTTTCTGACGTTTGAGGGTGAATTGGTGCTGTCTAGTGATAGTATGTTTCTAAGAGATCTCAGATAAAAGAAGTTAATTTCCTGTAGAGTGAATTTGAACTACAAAAGTCCTAGGAATTGGAAATATTTTCAGAGCTGCTTTTGATTCTCTTTCCCCAGTCTCCTTCTTGTTGTTAGCATGCTTGGAAACAGGTTCCAAGAGTATTTGCTCCATTACCCTCTCAGGGATTGTGATGAGGCTGACTGTCATGTACTTGCCCAGATCTTTTTTGCCCTTCTTGAAGGTCAGAGTGACATTTGGTTTTTCTCACTTCTGAGGAACTTTCTCCAAATGCCATGTCCTTTCAAAAATAATTGAGATTGGCCGTGCAGAGACAACAGAAAGCTCCCTAAGTACTTACGGTTGCATCCTATCAGTTCCCAGGGACTTGAGTACACCCAGTTTGCTTAAATGTTGCCTAACTTGAATCTCTTCTAACAAAGGTAAGTCTTCCTCACTCCAGACTTTTCCACCAGTCTCAGGACCTGGGATTGCTGAAGGGAAGTGTTACTGGTGGAGACTGAGGAGAAAATGGCATTGAGTACCTTGGCTGTTTCCAGTTCCTTTGTTGCTAGGTCACTTTCCATGTCGAGCAGTGGACCTATATTTTTCATGGCGAAGTCTTCCTTTTGCTGCTGATACACCTACATAAATTTTTCTTGTTCCTTACTGCCTTGCCAGATTATTCCACTCCAGGAGGGCTGTGGCTTTCCAAACTAGGTACCTGCATGCTCAGGCAGAAAGTCTGTATTGCTTCTCTGTGATCTGAGCATGCTTTCACCTCTCCTACACTTTGTTTTTAGATTTAAATTGTTAGGAGCTCTTCATTCATGCAGGCCTCCTGCTGATTATTTCCTGCTTGTTTTGCAACTTAGAGGACAAAGTGTTTGAATTCATAAACTTGAAAGTAACTCATCCTCTGGCCCTAGGTGTAGCTATGTGTTTTTGGTCTGCTCTTTCACAGAAAGGGCAACTTCTCCTTCTCAGCATCCAGAGTTGGCTTTCCTAAAGAGCCAGCATCTGTCCACTGCAGCACTCCAGTTCAGTGAGTCACCCTAAGGTGGGGAAGTGTAATGAGATGATCTTTAAGATACCCTCTGACCAAAGCCAATCTGTGTAATCTCTGTGAGATTGTAGCCCTGGAAGTGTATAGACATCTAATTCCTCCTCTTTGCTTCCTGTAATGTTTTAAGTTTACAGGCTTTTCAGAGGGGCACTGATTTCCCAGAAAAGAAATGAGATCTTCCCCTTTGTTACCTTTTCTGTAGGTTCTCCCCTGTTTGTACAGGTATGTGCATGCTTGAGGTTGTCTCCCTTCAACTCTTCATGTTGATCTTGAGATCTCTGCAGTCCACATTCCTATTTTTTTTTTCAACCTGGTCCTCATGTGATTGTAGTTTTCACTTATTTTTGTCTTGTTCCAGATCATGCAGATTACCAAACACCCTTCCCCATGATTGTAGAAACCTTTGCTGCCTCCTGGCACATCTTAAAGGAGACATTTTCTTAACTGAGGTCAAGCACAGCTCTGTAAAGAGGGAAATCTTCATTAAGAGCACTAGAAGTAAACCTCAAAAGTGTAGAGACTTTCTGACACCAGAGTCACTGACTGCTTCGTGAGTTCTAACTACTGGTCATTTTTAAATTTCAGAAGTGGTTGTTTTGTCAAGTCTTTGGTGCATTACAATGCTGTGACAACACTGGAATTTGAGAAACAGTTTGCAAATCTGAAAACTGAAAATCATTATACAGGAAACTAATTTTTATGGTTGCTGTGGACAATCAGAAAACGGGGCTGAAAGGGGGTTCAGATTGAAGTTGCCAGTTGAATAATCCAGCTTTTTTTCTTTTAAAGCTTCCAGGAAAAAAAAACAAACAAAGAAACACACAAAAAAATCCCTTCTTTATCATTCAGAGGTGATTCTTGGTTTCCAACTGTCACAACTGCGAAACCTTCATCTCTTGACAACCAGCCTTTGAATACATTACATGCTGTGGTTTTGAATCAACAGGTGTAAATGTAAAGCTATCAAAGTCATTTATAATTTTCTCCTTCATTTGTGATGTCATTAGAACGTTTGGTTGCTGCTTTTTTCCATTAAAAACAAAACAAGTTTCCAATTTGGAACAAAACTTCAAATAACATTTTCATATTTGCATAAAGCTCTTTTCTGCACCTGTACCAACACCTGCACCTCTGCAGTTACTGTGAATGTGTCTACATTTGGATTCAGAGACACCTTTCAGTTTGATACATATTTTTGAACTTCCTCCTTATTTCTAAGGTACTGTGTGCTAAAGGGCAACTATAGGTGCATCCAAGACCAACTTTTTGTTAGCAGAGATTTTCTATAGTGTACTGAACAGAACTAACATTTGTGCTTTTTCATTATGGAATTGTGACAGTCTTAAAACGCCTTTTCTCATTACCGAGTGTAGATTGTGTATTCATCCATAACAATGCCTTTTGTTTTTTTTCTTGTAGAGTCCCTTTTTATCACTTCATTGCTGTCATATAATTTTGCATTTTCTATCTTGTGTAACTCTAGTTTCTAGAATCTCTAGATTCTTTTAGCTTTGTTTGGAGGACTGAAAGCTTAGACGTCATCAAGCTCAAAAACATGTTACATACTGAGCTTTTATCTTGCCTCTTTAAGACTCCTAAGCTTGTGCTTGGTTTATTTTTTTTTAAGTGGAAACCTAGAGCTGTAAGCAATTTACCTCCAAAGTTACAGCTGTGATCTAAATCAATAAGCCACAACTTGGCTTAGTTTAGGATTTCATTACACATTCTACTTTTCAAATTCCCTTTCCTTAGAGTTTCTAGGAATTTGTTTTCCAGGTAGAAGTGTGGTGGCAGAGTTTTTGCTTACCTGGAGGCCAACCGTGGCCAATCTTTAAGTCACCGTATATTTCAGAAATAGCTTGCTGCTAGGAGCATAGCAATAGATATTTGGCTTTCATCAGAAAATTGTTTCCTCACTAGAGAATGTAAACTGTGGAACTAATAATTTGCTGTGACAATTTCTTAGATGCAGAAAGAGTTACTAGATACTGAACTGGATTTATACAAGAAGATGCAAGCTGGGGAGGAAGTTACTGAATTAAGAAGGAAATACACAGAGCTGCAGCTGGAAGTATGTTTCTCTCATCTTTTCTATCTTTTAGTGAAATGTTCTCATGCATTTTTGCTGACTTGTGAATTGTAACAAGCAATTTGGTGCAATATTACATTGCATATTATAGATGGAGGCAATTAGCAATAATATTAAAAAAGCTTTCTCAGTTCTGCTTCAGTAGTATTGGCTTTAATTTTGATCACTGATTTATTTAAATTCTGAAACTTTGAAATGATGTGGTATTTTATGGATTTATGATAGTAATACCTTTAGAACATAAGTGTATTTTTAAGTTGTCTGTAGTTGGTGCTGTTTTATTACAAAGTTATAAAAAACACAACCTGATTTATCTTTTTTTTGTAATGTCAACATCCTCTCGATGTTATTAAGCAAAAAGGCCAGAGTGCCGGAAAGTAATCTTAACACAGCATTACTTTTGAGGGAAAGATGGACTCTCTAAAAGTAAATACAGTGTCTCATAAGCGTTCAGTGTTCAGAAATGTATTTTTTGTTAAGGGATTGCGTATAAAAAATAATAATTCAGAAGTCTGTGCTAGATTCTTTGTATCTTAGTTTAAGAAGTTATGAATAGTATCGGATGGATAATAGTTCTGTTTTATATTCTGCTGTCTTCCCTGTATGACTGTGTAGTAGCTACTTAATTGGATAATACTCATGTTTTTTCTACTCTTAAGCAGAGTGCTCTGTTGCTTAAATAAGTCCATCTTAGTGAAGTTTGGTTGTATTTTATGTATAGCTACATGTGAGCACTGCATACATGCAACTAGTTTGCATTGAAATCTTACTTTAAGTTGTTGTGCAGCTTTGTTGATTGTGAAAATAAGTTTAAGAAGTCAAGCCAGCTGAACTGAGATAATCCAAAACAAACATTTAAAGTAATTATTCTGATGGTGAATAATATTTCAGAGGTGTCCTGAATTATTTTATTAATACAGTAGTCATAGATTAATAGATTGATTTCCTCATGGATAGAGATCACTGTCATGCTTTCAAGTAGTGTTAGCAGTGCAGATGGTATAAACGCAGTAGGATACATTAAAAAACATTGTTACTTTGATTTTGTCAAGCATTTCGATTCCTAAGTTGGGCAGTTTCTTTTGGAAAGGTCTCTTTTTCTTAATACCTGCTCTGCATACTCAAATTCAATCCTTTAAATGGTTTGTGGGTGATTTTTTTTTTTAAGCTTAGATTAAATTTTATAAATTTATTTTTTTCATTGGCTATTGGAGAGCCTTTTGATTTCAGGAGAATGCATCTCTGTTCTGTGAAACTGAAACACAGTTGTAGGAATGGAAATTAGTGACTGCATAAAACCAGAATTTTAGAGAACAGTTACTGTGCTCCATGTTTTCTTATCAGACTAAAAATTCTGTCTATGAATTAGGAGAAAACTGTTAGTCACCACAGTGAGAAAATCCATTACTGAAATTTCAGACATTATACTCCAGTCTCTCCTGAGGAGAGGAACTGTCCTCACAGATGAGTGCTCTTTTGACTTTTTTGTTTTAATACGTTCTTTTTTCTGTTCCAGTACCATTTTTGAATCTCTTAGTAATGAACATTATTAATTAACCTATTATTTTAAGATCTTAAAGCCGCTCAGCTTCTTCTTTAGGGATGCATTTCTTTTAGGAAATGTCAGAATATGTGTTTGTTAATTTTGTCGAAATATTTAGGTGATTAATTTCAATAAATCAATATGTGTAAATATCTTAGGCTGCCAAACGAGGAATTCTTTCTTCAGTTCGTGGTAGAGGGGTTCATGCAAGAGGTCGAGGCGCATCACGTAGCAGAGGCAGAGGAATACGTGGACGGGGTAGAGGCAGAGGAGTTCCTGTGCATGCTGTTGTGGATCATCGACCAAGGGCATTAGAAATCTCTGCGTTTACAGAAAGTGATAGAGAAGATCTTCTTCCTCATTTTGCGGTATGTTGTAATTTCACTTTTTCTGTTCATGGAGTGGCATTCCTCTATTCAGTGACTTGTTTTTTTGCTTGATTCAACTCATCTGGAAATAGTATTCAGGAGTGACTCTATAACATGATATATCTGGTCATGATTTAGAGAAAAAAAGCGTAAAAATGTGAAACAGAAATCACGCTGTTAGTTCAACTGCTTATAACTAAAACAACAGACAGTTTGTCAGGATTAGGGGTGTTTTTTGAGTCAGGTTTTCAGGTGACCTGAAATTTTTCACTGTTTCTACCATTCTGGTTTGGACAATCAAGATGAGAACTATGCATCTACTGACAAATCTCGGCAGGACATTCAAAGGTTTTATCTATTAATCTGTCTAAGCTTAGGGGTTTTTTTGTTATTGTTGATCAACAGCAACAATCTACTTGGTCAACCATGGGGCATTTGAAATCCAGTCTAATTGAAGAGTGAAAAGAATAAACGTATTTTTAATCCACAGCCTTATATTACGACTGAGTCTGACAGAGGACTGTTGCTTCTGTGTTATCTCATGTCCTCTGTTCTTCAACAGTGCTGTCCACCTGTACAAATATGTTGGGTGTTGAAGCTTACTCTGTTGGCAGCAGTAAAGGACCTTAGAGACCATTGTAAGATACTGAAATCAAGCTAAGCTGGAAACTTTGGCTAAGTCTCCAGTATTTCATCTTTCTGTAGAAGTACTTCATAGTAAACTAATCTCAAGATCCCCTCTCCCTAATCAAGAGGGAAGTATTGAAGCAGAAGGACCCCTCTTCTGTCATGATTTTACTTCATACTTGTATGTTTACATTTAGGAAATGTAAACTGTGATACTTAGTGTTTTAAAAGCACGAAGAAAAATAACAGTTTCTTGCAGAGAACTGATTGGCATTAAGACTGTGAGAGGGTATGCTGTTCTAACTTTATATGCTTTTTGAGGCACTTCATTTAGAACATTGTTTTTAGCGGAGATAGAGGAGTAGGGCTGTTTTACTAAGCTTTTTTTTCTTTCCTTCTTTTTTTCATATTAAAAGCAATACGGTGAAATTGAAGATTGCCAGATAGATGACTCTTCTCTCCACGCTGTGATTACCTTTAAGACGAGAGCGGAAGCTGAAGCTGTGAGTATAGTTTCATTGAAATATTTGGTTGTGTTCAACTCTGATATACTCTAATATTTGATTAAGTTTAATGCATCTAATTACTCAGAAATATTTTAAAGGATTCTAGTACAGAAGTCTAGTTCTAGGTTAACCATTTGTCAGGTGACACAGGCAGAGTGACCTTTCTTGTGGTCCAGGGAGGGGACTTTTCTAACAGTGATGACAGGGGCACATGGCATGGAGCAACTGGAGAGTTGTGACTGTTGCTGGTGGCCCTTTCCAGGAATGGGCTCTTGAATCACTCTCCCTGGATGTGTTCAAGAAACACCTAGATGTTGTGCTAAGGGACATGGAAATATTGGTAGTAGGTGGATGGCTGGACTGGATGATCTTGGAGGTCGTTTCCAAACTTGGTGATTCTGTGGTTACTGAACTTCTTACAGGATACTTATAACAAAGAGGGATTATACATGATGTAAGAGGGAAATCAAGGCAGTCATATAGGAATTCATAGGTACATATCCTCATTTAATTGCCTGTTACTTTCACCTGAAGAACTCAGTCTTCTGTAATTTAACCGACAGCCTACAGACTGAGTCTATATTTTTGGTTGCTGTCAGTTGGCTTTAGCTTTGCCTGGAAATTAATGATAGTGTAAATGTAATTTTATGTGATGAGATCTTTTTTTCCCAAAGCATATTTCTTTATGAAGTTACAGAAGTACCGAATTACAGAAGTAATTCTTAGAGAGTTCTAAAATTCAACATTGAGGTATGCTGTAATTAATCATCCTTAAATATGGATTATTAGGACTTTATATGTCTGGCTTAACACGATTCTTGCCTTTCTCAGTCGATAGTGCAAGCTGTATGTGAACCTGCACAAAATAATGAACGTAGTTGTACTGCAAATTATTTTGTTTTCCTTAAAATCCTTGCATCACTGTTGGGAAGGAGTATACTATAAAAGTAACAGGGTTTCCAGAAAGAGAAAGAGTAAATTAATACATATAGTATAATACAGAAAGATTTGTTTCGTAGTTATATTTTAAGCAACGATTATATCTTTTCACTAAGTTCATCTTTTGGAGATTATTTGAACAGAATTTTCATATCTGACCAGACTCTTCTGTTTCTGTATGCTTTATCTTGAAAGAGATGATTGACCTGATTGACAGAAGTATTTACAATAGAAAGGAAGCCAGTAAGAGCAGTAGTTCTGACCGCTTAAAGTATCATAATGGTTAAACACTTTGAGAAAGAATTTGAATTCATGTGCCAAAGATGTTTTAAAGAAACAGAAGTATCGTGTGTGAGTCATTCAAATGCAGCAGTGTAGAGCTCTGACTGTACGTAGACTAAATTATTATGTAAAAAAGCAAGTGTAATTAATGATACGTGGTACATAATGACTGGCAAGGAGAAAACAGCAGGTCTGTATGTCTGTATTGAAGGAACACAAACAGAAAACAAAAGTTCTGTGAGGAGTGGGAAGTATGAGATCTCAAATAAAAGCTGTGGTAATTACTGTATTCTTGAGTGGATTGAGTTTTGGTTGGAATTTTTTTATTGTGATGCTTCCTTACATTGGATATTTGATTTTTTTATGCCTTCATATTATTTAGTGCTATAGTTGTGGTTTATGTAAGAGATCCTATAAGAACTAAGACTTATACTTCCTTGAAAATAAAAATAGGTGACATAGAACAATCATCTGTTTTTATGGACTGTCCAGATAACACCTCTACTCCCAAGTGGAGTATGATTTACCACAAAAAGCTTAACAGGTCGTATTACAGATACCTGTTTATCAGCAAAATACAGGTTTTACTTTTACAACTTCTTTGGAATAATTGTCATGGGTAGTCATTTCAGTCATAGCTCACTTCTGTACCCAAAAATCAAAGTTCATTTATACTTGGAAGAAAACTCAGAAGACAAGATATATGAAATAAAGGAAGAGAAAAGCACAGGGAATGCAGGGAGGTATTGAGAAGGGAGAAGGGAGATTATGGTTAGTGGAAGGCGTGGTTGGTAGAACAGTTAAAGTTAACATTGTGTGTGCTTGTTGTTTTTCCATGATTTTATTTTTCAAAAGCAGTGAAATATAAGTATACTAAGTAAGGTGAAGATGTGTTTGAAGTGAAGTTTGGAATATGCTGTGAAAAGTGGAAAGGTTTGGATTGGATTAGAATTCCTTATCTGCATGTGATATGTCCACTGTCCAGTGAGCATTAAAACTTTTCCACTTTCACGTAACTGTGTCTAACTGCTTGTTTATTTTTAAACTAAACTCTTACAGAAACTGTGTTAAGTCAAATACAGTAAAGTCTCACTTTTTTTTGTTTCCTTAAGATATTCTTATATACTAAATATAGTTCCAGTGGAATTTTTGTGTTTAGTAGTAAAACAGTCTAAGGCAGGTAATTGAAGAAATTGTAGATACAGGATGTAATCATTAAAAACATCAACTGAGGCCAGTTTTGGATTAAACACTGCTAATATTTTACTTTCTTAAATTAAAAAAGGCTTAAGCTTTATGGTCATATCTCTTCTAGTCCAAACAGAGAAAGAAGATTCCCTGTTGTAAAATGTTGAATTTTATGTAGTAGTGATTTCTTCCAAAGATTACAAGTTGTTTCTGGATCTAAATGTCACGTCTAAGTGCTTTTAAAAATTCTAGTTACGTGATATTGTGATGAGACCATGGACAAAAAGCTCCAGAGCTGCATTTTAATAGGCATAGAATCTTTTAAATTTATCATAAATTTATATGTACAGATTTAAAATTTATACCTGGGGACTTTAATATCACACAATTCATGTTCACATGTCATTGAACATGTAATTGTTTCTACATTTCACATTATGCTGTGCTTTCAGATTGTACTATAAATCTTCTGTGACTATGACGGTTACTTCAGAATGTTGCTAACGCTGATTTATGCTAGTTCATGTTACTTTAATTTGAACATACTATTTCCAAAGCAGCCACTTAATGGATCTAGTACTTAGAAAGGCATGAATATCCCATAAGTTAAAAATTTTTACGTTTCAATTACAAGGGCTATGCAGGAAGTGAAACACTTTCCAGTAGATTAAGTTGTAATCACAAAGGTTTATTTTTTTTTAAATATTTAATTATTTGTATTAGTGGGATGTCTTGTTTCTTCCAGTCAGTAATGTGTTAATAGTATTGTGGCAGTCTTCAAAAGATGAAGTACCCATCAGTGTAGTATTAAAAACTGAGCAAGGTATTAAGTTCAGTGAGTTGCATCAACAAATGATTGATGATTTTTCAGTACTTACTTTGTTTGTATATGTTTTGATCATATTCCTGAAAGAATATGTGAATTCCATGTCAGTAAAGTTTTGTTTTAGACAATTAACAAATTCAGTGTTAACGTATCAAAACTTGGATCTTCTTCAGAAAAAGCAGACTGTTGGCTTATTTCTGGCATTTAAGTATTAGTGAAGTTATTTTTTGTCCTGTCAAAGACATTTAACTAAAAGACTAAACTTGTTGTAGGCTGCAATTCATGGGTCTCGGTTCAAAGGACAGGAGTTAAAGTTGGCATGGAACAAGCCTGTTGCTAGTATGTCAGCTGTTGAAACAGAAGAAGCTGAACCTGATGAAGAAGAAGTAAGCTTGCTTTTTTTCTCGTATTTATTTCTTAAAATGAAATAGTTCTATTGTTTAAATGAAAACACTCTATTGGTTCATATCTCTTAAGTCTGACTCGCATTTTAGCATCATAAAGTGAATTTATTTATTTTAAAAATAATTTTCTAGGCTATTGACAGTGTAAATACTTCACTTTTCACTTAAACAGTACTGAAATAGGGCTTTTAGTCTGTTTATAAAATTATGAGGCAGGTCTTTTGTTGGATGCTGCTGAAAATGATGAGGTGCTTCATTATGAAATCACCTAAATTTTGCACGTGCCTTACTTTCTTCATCCAAGTGCCTAACAAAAAGTTGACTATATTGAGTCAACAACCAATACCTAGGAAGAGTATTGAGAGTCATAGGTAGAGAAGCATTTAATCATCATTGGTGTGCAGTTCAGAGACCTGTTGAGTCAGGTACGATGTTCTTGCAGTTGAAAACATAGGTGTTTGTTTCATTGATTTGTTAGGTTTCTTTGGGATGTGCGTGAACTTAGCAACTGTATGTCATATGGTGGGGAATGCTATTGCTATATCATATGTTAGTCTGCTCAGCATCTAGACACCAGGGGAGAAGGCTGAGTCCTCAGAAGGGTTCTGTGTCTTTTAGTTCGCAGTAATTTACATGTATTGATGGGCAAGGTGTTAACAGAGCTGCTTTCTGTAGGCAGAAGTAACGAAGGAAGATAGTAGCTTTTTCCTCTGGTGAAAGAGCTTATGAAGAGAGGGAAGGCTTAGTTCTAGGCATTCCTCAGCCTACAGGCTCATATTTTTCCAGAGTTTCACTAGCCTCACAAATTAACCTTCTCTCCTCTTGCTGAATTTGGGAATTCTGTAGCACAAACTAGAATTACTGGGACAAGAAAAACAAGGAAGAAAGACATGTAATTGAACAGCTGGGAGACTTTGGTAGGGAAAGAGATCCTGAGTTAGAGATCTTTCTCTAGTTAGCACAGAAATTGCAGTGGTAAGTGCAGTCATCAGAAAAAGTTCTCAGACGAGAAGTTTATAAATACACCTCTGTATGTAGGCTGAAATAAAGCATAACTCCTCACTACCTGTCTTTTTCATTCTTCATTTTAACCTTTAACTGAGACCCCTAACTTGGCGAGTATTTTGTGCAGTCTGTCGAGATACTGTGTTGTCATTTGAAAGTCATTGAAAACATATATTTTTTTAAATTTCTGTAAATACACTTTAAAATCTTAATTATATTGAGCATACTGGATTTAAGCTTGGTTAAAATATTTAACTTCTTAATATTGAGGTAGATTAAGCTCTTAGATTAAAAGAGGCATAATTAACATAAATGTGGAGAAGCTGATTTAGTTTTCAGAGTAGCTTCTTAAATTTTGTCAGACTGTTCAAGGTTGGACATGAAGACATGCAGAAGAATCAGTAGGTCTGTTGAACTGTAAGATAATCTTAAAGTTCACTAAAAGAAAAAAAACAGCTGCATTTACCATTTATTAGCTATATGTGTATCTTATGCATATACTGTGTACTCTTTGAAAGCATTACTGTTTACCTATTAAAAATAAATATGTATATTCTTTCTTAAATTTTAAGGATCTGGATTGTATTTTTTCTTTCTGTCTCTTACATTTTCTGACATGACAGACTATTGCATTTATCTCTTGAAGTTTCAGGAAGAGTCTTTGGTGGATGACTCTCTTCTTCAAGATGATGATGAAGAGGAGGAGGATAATGAGTCTCGTTCGTGGAGAAGATGATTCAACTGACTGATGACAGTGCTAGAACTGCACCTGTGTTGCATTAGTATTACCTAATGTACTTCTGCATCTTTGTATTAAAAGGGGTTTTGTGATGAAGTTGAATTCAGATATAGACTAAAAAGAAGCTGATCAGTTACACGTTTTGAGAGATTGATGTTTGAGTTACATTTCAGTAAATGATTGCTAAAGACATCATACTAGGAACATATGCAATGTTTTTATTACATAGTTCTACAGGAAGTTACAGAATTCTTTGGGTTCTTTGTAATTTACTGAATTGGTCAAGCACAAATGACCAGAAGTTGTTATAACATAGATAATTTTTGTTCTATTCCAGATACGGAATGAAAATTTGCATTTAAAATCTTTGTGAATGTTTTCAGAAATGAATAGATAACAGTACTAAACTGAAGTCTCTAAAGTTATGTATTCATAATATTGCATAGTAGTATGCTTAGGCTTTACTATGTACTAGCCTTTTGTTGGATTTGTGTACGTATTTTACCTATGGGTTTTAATGATAAAGTGTATGACTGCTTTGCATATAAGTCCTTATGACTTTAAGATGTTAAAAAATAAATAAATGGAATGGTCTTCAAAAAAAAAAAAAGAAAAAAAAAGAAAAAAAAAACAATAACCAAAAAAGATAAGGCAATGGTCCTTCACGATGGAAAAAAAAAAAAAAAGAAAAAAAAAGAAAAGAAAAAAGACCATTTCAAATGGCAACCCCACCCCCATACTCACAAAAAGAGCTCTAATCACTTTTGCATTAAAACAGTATTGAATATAAAAAAAAAATCTTGAGATAATGAAGTTTCATTTAATTTGACGCACAGGTACTCTTTCATGTAACAGGTTTTGGACATCTTCTGTATTTTAAAGCTGTTTTAAGTCAAAGTTTAAGTAGAATAATGATTCAACAGCAAAGAATTTATTCTTTATCCTATACTGTACAACTATAGAAGACTGGTCCCACGAAGACCACTTGAATGTAGTTTAGGAAGATAGAGTATGAGAAGCGGAATATTTAGTAGGTATGATTATAAAAACTTTGATCGCACACACTAATACATTTTTTTTATCCCTCTATTTCAGTAGTTCAGTTGTGATGTTTTTCCTAAGTAGTATTTGGCAGATAGTGAGTTCACACTAGTGTATTTTTGTGAAAATGTACATACATGAAATGTACTCTGTAGAAACACTTAATTGGCTGCAGGAAGGCATTATGTTGTGCAGGATCTGAAGCTTCTCCTTTTCTTAGGTAGGGGAACTCGCTAGCTCTTTGCAGTAACAGACTTCATTTTTCCTTTAGGTGGCATTCTGCTGCTGCATTTGCAGAAGAAAAAGCATTTGTTAAAGACTAGTTCTTTTTTATTTCCATCAACTCATTAATGAGTACAGTGTAAAATCTTATCTTTACAAAAAGATGCAGGAAATAGTATTTCAGTCCTATTTTCTTCAGTCCTTGTATTTCTCC
This sequence comes from Odontophorus gujanensis, assembly GCA_013399175.1. NCBI lineage: Eukaryota > Metazoa > Chordata > Aves > Galliformes > Odontophoridae > Odontophorus > Odontophorus gujanensis. Next base: position 369,069 of record VXAB01007379.1, on the reverse strand, counting down.
TTTTCAAAGAAGAGGTGATGGAGAACTGCAGTCCCCCGCCCCTCTATGTTTTCCTCACTGAAGGGATTCTGTTCTGTGTTTTTTAGATGTTGGAGGGTTTTCTGAGACCCAGATCCTGCTTCTTTTTTATGTTCCTGTGTGTATGCATATCTTCCTGCAAGGATATGCACTTAATTTTTTGTACAGACTTAGTTTCACATTGAAATACGACAGTTGACTGCCATGCTTGTTATAGTAAGTTCAAAATCTTGCCTTAACAAATTGTATTTGAGAAATTGGTTTCTTTTTACACTGAATTTAAGGCAAAATAAAATATTTTAAGAACTTTTTTATATAATGAGCTGTTCTAGTTCACTGAGTTAAATACAAGCTTTTCTACTTTTATTTGTTAATAATTTAGTACATTTGAAAACTGCCAGATTGTCATTCCAGAAGGTGGAATTTTTTAGTATGTTGTCATGGAGAACAGGTACAGCATGGGCAACAACTGTGCATACTCCCCTAAGGTTGTTGTGTGGTGTGCTTTTCCTACTGCTCAACTATGGCTTTTGTGTGGCAGTAAATCTGAGCACAAGCTAATGAATAGTACTCAAGTATTCTTTACATGGATGCTTATTATGAAGCATCTGAAAATTATCTATCATCTAATTTAAAAATTATTATTATGTATTTTTTTGCTTGTTTTGAATTTAGCATGCTGACAGATCCATGCAAGATTCATTTCTTAGTAATTGCCTGCAACCTGGTCTACCTGTAGGGGGGAGTATGTTTTCAACACCTTCCTCACCCAAACTTGCATCAGAGAAAAGCTGTCAGTGGGAATACTTGCTGTCACTTCTTTTCTCTCATGCTGTTAGTTTTTATTCATTTCGAATGACCAAAAACCACCTGGATTAGAACAATTTGGTTTACTGTCACTTAAAAAAAAGAAATTAAAAAAAATGCTTTTTTCAGTCAAAACTCATCTGTAATTGGATGCCATTCAGCATAAGGTAATGCCCTATGTATTTCTGTGTCTATCAGATTACTTTTTTGTTTTAATTCTTTTGTTTTGTTTTTGCTTCATTCTCGTATTCCTTGCCTAGCTCTACTCTTTCCTTTGCTACTGCCTTAACCAACTCTTGTAATTTCAGTTCAGTCCAGTGAGATCTAGGGTAGCATTCAGTGAGATTTCTTGTCATCTGGAGCTACATCTTTGCTTGTTTGGCAGAACAAACCAAGCATCCTGCTGATTTTCATTTCTTTCTTTTCTTAGTTGATCCTTCTGAGTGCATTTTTAAGTATACCTTCACTATGCTTAGCTTAAATAATTGTATTTTTTTCTAACAGTTCTGCAAATGAATTTTCCTAGTCTGAAGCACCAGGAATGAGCTATGCCAGTTTTCCCCAGAAAGCTTTTTCAGATTTCTTTGGAAAATAAGGTAAACATTTAAGAAAATAATACTTTCTTTTCCAGCTAGGTGGTGAAGTACTTGAATAATTTGTGTTCTATTAAGTAGTTAAATGGTAATGTAGTAGTAAGCCACATTTGGTTAAATTACAGAAAATGTTATATAATGGGAGTCAGTAACTCAGAGTTACTGCCTTCAAAGCAGTAAAACAGCAAGAATGCCTCTTTCAAGCATTACTTATTACCAGTGCTGTAGTTGTTTTTCTTTTAAAACTCACTTATTTTGAACTGGAAAACACATATTTTTACCAGAACACTGAGGCAAAGGACTGACTTGCCAACCAAGTCATAGCAAGTCTATTTCTTAGATAGAAAAAAAAAAAACTCATTGAAAAGTATTAGCACAACTTTAGGCATTTAAAATTTTGAGAAATTCTGGGGCTTGTACACATCAGAAGTCATTTTTCTGATAAATGTTTACAGTAGACGTACTGTTTATTTCTATTTATTTATTCGTTTGCTTTTATTTTGACCTTTTGCCTGCAGAGAGGGTAATATCATCTTTAAATTTAGCAACACCCAATCATTTAATACATGCATTTTTTTTAACTGATTTTTTAATTTAAAAGCTATTTTCTATGTGGTTGTAGTTTTATTTAAGATTTTGAATAATAATTTTGGTAAATATTTTAAAATAGTTTAAAAAGCAGATCTTTTTATATCATTTAACATGTGCTTTTCATAAAAAAAAAAAAAGCAAACTATTATTTACGGTCTCTCCTGCCAAGCTATGGAGATTCTTTGAAATAAAAAAAAAAGATTATTTATGGGCCTCCGAACTTGAACTGTGCGGATGACCATTTCATAATGAAATAAATTTCATTAAGATTTATGACTGCTGCTTAGGCTTCCTCCTCTTTTAAATGCAGAGGGAAAAAAAAAAAGAGAACCACTAACTAACTTATCCAAAATGTTTTCCTAATGATCTGCAACTACATGGAAGATTTTTCCGCTCTTAGGCATACAAAGTCTTTTCTCCACACAATAATTTGATCTCTAGGGAATGAAGAAAGTTCTTAGATTTTAAAGGTCGTAATTTATTCTTCGTCTTGCACGGAATTTTGTGCAGTAAAGGTGTTTACAAGAAGATGTTTTCTCTTTGTAGGAGAAAAACAAAGACTTCACAAATATGTATGTTCATCTATGCATGTAAAAATCCCTGTCTTTTTGTCAAAATCGTATGCATGCTGCTAATGCATATACGTAAGTGAGATCTATGTGGTAAACAAATACCTTTAGTGTGCAGGAAATCACATTTTACACACGTTCTCAACACTGTAGATCTGGTGCATAAAAGCTGAGAGAATTGTCCATTCCCTCAAAGTACTTTGCTTTTGACCTGAAGAAATATTCTCGATTGCATTTGCAAACTGTCCTTTCTCTGCCTAAACAAGGACAGTTCTGACTCGTTTTTTCATTTCATTAAGAGCTGTGTTCTCTCTTCTGAATGCTAGAGGGCAGTATGACTACACCAGTGAAACTGACAAATAACTAGAAGTAATTTGCTCCCATTTCAGTACTTCAGTAATATTTTTCTTGTTTCAGTTCTCATGCTAATATTTGCATTTCTTGCAGAAACCTGTATACATCCTTACCATGTCAGCAGAAATTCTGTTTGTGTGAACTGAAACAAGGTATGTCTCTTCGGATTTGGTACCAGGGATAACACGTGACTCCAGGTGTTTAAATCTTCATAAAACAAAGGCATGTTTCCGTATTACAAGAGGGATATATCCACCTGCTTTTCTTCTCTGGGAGTTGAATTTGCTTTTTATAGATTGCAGATGAAGTTATAGAAAACTTTATGTAGCTCCATCTCGTTTGGCAAAGTGTTACATAAAAATCCTTTGTGTTTATACTCTTGAGTAAGGTATATAAAGTAAACAATGTTTAATTATTGGAAAGGAGTGAGGTGGGGCAGATGGTGTTATTTTTGTATAAACTACAAAAGAAATTCACATTCTAACACAATGTGAAGTAATTTCACCAATGTAGCCAGTAATCTTTATTTTATGGTAGCCTCATGCTAAATACATCAAAGAATTACTGTTGTAACTCCACCGACTGCTGCAGAATAATTACACAAAGGAATTTTTTGACTACAATTTGGAATACTTACTCATTCTGACGGTTTTATATCTTGTATTGTCATGCTTGTGTGATTTGGAAATACTTGTACCACCTGGAATTCTTGATGTGCAACATTCATGTATGTTTAGAACAACAACATGGAAGGGTGCACATTTAAATTCTTGTGTGGTGTTGTCATTTTCCTTGGAGTGATATGTGCAGTATCTGAAAGTGCTGGGATATCTCTAATTTTGTTATGCCCTTCCTAACTCAAGTTTAGCTAAGTAAACATTATTATAAGCTTTTTTTTTCCTTTTTTTTTTACTACTTATGTCAGCCATATTGCCAGCTGGGGAGTATCCATTACAGTCATAGAATCGTATAATGGCCTGGGTTGAAAAGGACCTCAAAGATTGAGTTTCAACCCTTCTGCAGTGGGCAGAGTTGCCAGCCACTGGAGTAGGCTACCCAGAACCACATCCAACCTTGCCTTGAATGCCTCCAGGGATGGGGCATCCACAACCCCTCTGGGCGACCTGTTCCCGTGCATCACCACCCACTGAGTGAAAAACTTCCTCCTAACATCTAAACTAAATCTCCCCTGTCTTAGTTTAAAACCATTACCCCTGGTTGTATCACTTTCAGTCCATGTAAACAGTCATTCCTCTTCCTGTTTCATTCCCTTCAAGTACTGGAAGGCCGCAGTGAAGTCTCCCAGAGNCAAAGAATTACTGTTGTAACTCCACCGACTGCTGCAGAATAATTACACAAAGGAATTTTTTGACTACAATTTGGAATACTTACTCATTCTGACGGTTTTATATCTTGTATTGTCATGCTTGTGTGATTTGGAAATACTTGTACCACCTGGAATTCTTGATGTGCAACATTCATGTATGTTTAGAACAACAACATGGAAGGGTGCACATTTAAATTCTTGTGTGGTGTTGTCATTTTCCTTGGAGTGATATGTGCAGTATCTGAAAGTGCTGGGATATCTCTAATTTTGTTATGCCCTTCCTAACTCAAGTTTAGCTAAGTAAACATTATTATAAGCTTTTTTTTTCCTTTTTTTTTTTACTACTTATGTCAGCCATATTGCCAGCTGGGGAGTATCCATTACAGTCATAGAATCGTATAATGGCCTGGGTTGAAAAGGACCTCAAAGATTGAGTTTCAACCCTTCTGCAGTGGGCAGAGTTGCCAGCCACTGGAGTAGGCTACCCAGAACCACATCCAACCTTGCCTTGAATGCCTCCAGGGATGGGGCATCCACAACCCCTCTGGGCAACCTGTTCCCGTGCATCACCACCCACTGAGTGAAAAACTTCCTCCTAACATCTAAACTAAATCTCCCCTGTCTTAGTTTAAAACCATTACCCCTGGTTGTATCACTTTCAGTCCATGTAAACAGTCATTCCTCTTCCTGTTTCATTCCCTTCAAGTACTGGAAGGCCGCAGTGAAGTCTCCCAGAGCCTTTCCAAGCTGAACAAGCCCAGTTCCCTCTCTCTTTCCTTGCAGGAGAGGTGCTCCAGCCCTCTGATCATTTTAGTGGCCCTCCTCTGGACCTGTTCCAAGAGCTCTGCATTTTTCTTTTGCTGGGGGCCCCAGGCCTGGACACAGTACTCCATGTGGGGCTTCATAAGAGCTGAGTAGAGGGGGACTATCACCTCCCTCTTCCCTGTTGGCCACCCTTTTTTTTAATGCAGCCCAGGATATAGTTGGCCCTCTGGGCTGCAAGCGCATACTGCTGACTCATGTCCAGTTTCTCAACCACCAGGACCCCCAAGCCCTTCCTTCAGGGCTGCACTCCAGGAGTTCTTCCCCCAGTCTGTATAAATACCTGGGATTGCCCCGGCCCAGGTGTAACATCTTGGAAAACTTAGATCTAAGAAGTCAGCATCTTTGAACCCACTTAAAGTTTGGAACCTTGCTTATGAGAAGTGATTGTCGAGGAAAAATCTTGAAAGCATATGCTTTCATTCATCACAATTATGTATTTCTATTCAGATTTAATAGATGCTTAAAATTTGCCTGCTGCTGTTCTCAGAGAGGTGGTCGATAATGTTTAATAATAAATCCTTCATAGAGTATTTCTACCACTTTGGCAAACAAGAGTGGCTTAGTATGTTCTTATATATTTTTATACAGTTTTTAGTAATACTTTTCTATCTTAGCGTAGGAAACAGGGGAAAATGGTAAGGTGCTGTATTGCAGCATTCTACAACCTTAACCTTTCTCATCGTTGAAGTTTTCAAAGCTTCCCCATATGCACTACAGTCATTCATATATAAAGCCAAGTTTTGTAATGTCAATTTAATTTGTAAATTTTACTGAGAACAGAGATAGAAACACTGAAGCTGACTATAAGTGAGCAGGCTTTGAAAACGTCACTGCAGTATGGATATTCTCAAAGGCAGATCTTCCTCCTAACATCTAATCTGAATCTCCCCTACTTATGTGATATAGGACAAGAGAGAAGAGCTTTAAACTGAAGTTATTACCATCTCTCAAAATGATTACAGCGATGAGAAATGTTATCGGGGCTTTGAAACTTTGCTTCCATACACTATTCCACTGATTGAATGAGATGGGTATAAAACAATAACTACTTATTTACTAGAACACCTTTAAAATCAGTTAATACTTATATAGATGGAGTAAAAAACTACTTTTACTGCAATACCCAGGAGTATTTTATTCAGTATCTTTCAGAAGTAAACAAACCTATTTACATTTATAATTCCAAGTCAGTACTTGTTGAATATTTGTTTATAATATTCAAGCATCTGAACCTTGCAGTCCTACTGGCTGGAAAAGAGCTGAGAGTATGTTAACACATGGTCTACTAGATAATAGCTTTAGCTCCTGACCTGAATTATGAAATTATTTTTCTATGAGAAATTATCTAAGGATGCAAGTATGATTGTTAGTATTACAGTGAAACTGATTTTCTTGTTGGTACTGGTCTTATACAATAAAAAAATCACAGAGCTTCACCATTACATTTTGTTAACATGTGGTAGGTCAGTACTGTTCTGTATTTCTTTGCAAAAATTATGTTTTGATAACATTAGTATTAAAATCACTAAGAAATATTAGGTTCTGGGTCGAACTTTCTCTAAGCACCCTTTCAAATGGTTTTAAAGTAAGTGCTGTTTCTTTTCCCATCCTCGTTTACTTTAATGCTTTATGTAGGGAAAATACTGTTAAGTTTACTCTCATCAACCTTTCACTTCAGGTTTATTAATTCTTTTGTGTTTACTAAACACTGAATATTACCAAGATAGCTTACTGGGAAAATACCAAAGAAATAACTTTGTACTGGGGGAAGAAATTCTATAAACCAGAACTTAAAATAATAAAGAGTTAACCAGTAGTATGTGGCCGTTTTTAAGATGATAGTATATCATGCTACAGTACTACCCGTAGATAAGCTTTTGTTAAACTTTTAAAATAATTTGAGAAGATAATTACTAGTGTTTTAGTAGTCTAAGGCAGGATTGATGGTATCTTGATTGGTTATAGCAGTTACTAAAGTTCACGTTTTATGACCTCCTTAAAAATATTAATTTAGAAGCTTATGAATTACTCTCTGGAGTCACCCTGAATTAACAAATACTGAACTATCTTTTACCTTTTGAATCTTTGTTAAATGATTTCTACCCACTACTGATCTTTATAGGGTTTTTCAAAAACTCATTTTCTAGGTAGAACAGGAGGAACTCTTTCATGGTAAGTTGCACAGAACATTCTCTTATTCCTCGCCAGTATTAAATAATGGTGTGGCTGCTTACTCATACCTATCTTTTGTGCCAGATGGCTATTTGTTTAATAATATAGTGACTGAGGAGCTGAACTATACTCTCAAAAATGAGGCAGTCTAACTGAATTGTTTTCCTAATCTGCTTCACCATGTGACTGAAAAGAAATTTGTGGTGGGGATGCTGGGGTGTGGATGAGCAGCTCGGATCAGTGGAGCTCTTCCCACATTTTTTGTTCAACTTGAATTACTTCTATTGCAAAAAAAATGACACCACAGTGCTGCCTTCTGTTACATGTGTTTCACTTCAACTCTTGTTTTTTTTTTCTCTTTCCCCATATTTACAGGATCCAGGATAAAATATTTAATAAAGCTTTTAACATGTGGAGTTGAAGATCAGAAGAGTAATTGCTGAGAAGAGCAGTTGAGAACATCACACTTGCACAGGATCCTTGGAAACATGACACAGTGTGGTGATTCAAGCAGTGACCTCCTAAATTGAAAGCTGCATGGCCTTGCATAAGAGCTGACCTTCTTTACCCAGTTGGAAGTCAGTAAAAGGTAGCCTTCATAAACTTAGGAACAGGGATTCTGTTGTGGTAGCTCTGCTTCCTTTCAGCATATACCTGCATGGTACTGACCAGATGGTGGTCGGGAAGGCATTCTCTTAAATGGTTCAAGGATTGCTTCCTTAAGGAGATGTGAGTAAGCCTTGGAAGGATTTTGTCTGACCCTTTGTATTTGATAGTAGTTTTATTTTAATGGCTGTGTGACTTGTGTCATTACTGTGCTAATACAGTAGCAGCAACCCACTTATGAGCTGCTTCCTCCTCTTTGCAGACACCATTGTGCCCTGGAAAGCTGAGCTGAAGGAATGAGCTGCAGTGCCTGCACTTTGCTTCCTAGGAGAACTTGGGTTTGCCAGCTGGGTAAAGTTACCCTGAGGCTAGGCTGCAGCAGGAAGACATCATTTCCACTAATGGATCTGTGTAGACAGGATAAACCATTGGAAGGGAACTTAGGCAATTCTGATGGCATTTAGAGACGTGAGCCAGGCAGGGAGTCAAGCCAGGTGGGAAGAGCTGAGTAAGTATAGGGATATAGCATGATGTATAGGGCTTGTGATTAGGTTAGACAGCATCAGGGCTGATTTTGTCAAAGTTTATTGGGTGTGAGTGAAATAAACTACCAACGTTAAATAGCTAGATGGAGGTACTGAGACGGAAGCTGAGATTTCAAGTTCTGAAGGAGGCCAAACAACCTGTTATGTCCATGTTTCCTTTCCTGGAGTTCACCAGCTGTCTTGTCATGTATGTGAGCCCAGCCCAATTTGTTGTAGAAGAAAACTTGATATAAAACATTTGGGAAATATTATTAAACCCCCCAAATGGGACTAAGAAATACTATTCTGTGTTGTGATTTCATGAAGGCTTCCAGCTGGAAATTTAATAGAGCATTCAGGGTACCTAACAGATATACCTTGCCTTGGTGTTTACTCCTGGGTGGCTCAGGGGCTCTGAATTTGCTGTTTATTAACCCCTGTGGAGTACACTGTATAGTCAGTCAGTTGCTGTTTTGAAAGACTAGCAAACAGTTCTGAAAAAGACCAAGTAATAGATCTTTGCTGTTATTTAAACTCTTTAATCCTGTTGTCTTTGTCCAAGTTAGGAAGCAGTTACACTAGCAACTTAACAGGCAGATAGATCATAATTTCAGATGGGGAAGTGAATGATGATGAGCTATTGTACTATAGGAGCACAGGATCCTGTTTGGTCAGAATTACTGCACAATAAACTGGAAGGTATGAGTCTCAACTTTTTACGATTGCATTAATAGGAGCTTGTGTCAATTGAACTTCTAGAATTGAACACTTTTGCTGTGCAGAGCATTTCCTTGCCTGATTCCTTTTAGATATCTGTCCAACTGTCCAAAGAATCAATGGTCCTTTCTTGCCCTTCCTCTCTGAAAGATTGACAAGTGATCTGAACGCTTGATGGTTTAGGAGCCCTATCAAGTATTGTCTTATCTGCAAAAAGCTATGTATTCTTCAGTAGCTGCTTTCTAAAATGGGGTAAACATTCAACATGAAAAGTAATGAAAATAATATTATGAAAGGTAGACTGTAATCTTTCTTGGAATTCAAAAATAGAGTGAAAAGTGGTTTTCGACTTCTGTCTCCATGAATTTGTTGATCAGCTTACAGATCTCAAGTGCAAATCTGTACAGTGTACCCAAATGTCATGTATAGTGCTATTTACTGAAGTGTACATTGCTATTTGAATAACTCAACAGTTTATTTCCCCCAGTTTTGACTATAATGGACTGTTTGTATTTCAACTTAAAGATTTTTGTGGATTTTCTTTCATAAGAATATGACATAAAGAGTTGGTAGAAATCTTACAAGACCATAATGTATTTTATAGTTTCATTAAATCCAAGAGCTACCACAGCCTATAAATTTCTGATAACTGTTTGCTGCTTATTTGTATGCTAGCAACAGCAAAAGGAATCTTCTTTAAAACAACTTAAAGTTGAAATACGAATAGTCCACTATGTACAAAGTTTCCTATTGTTTGTAAGGATTGGGTGTGTCTAGAACTATCGAGTATTGTCAGTAATCTGAAAAATTAACCCAGCAGGAATGCAAATTGCCTCATATGATGCAGAGTGATATTTTGACTATTTCCCACGTTGGATGATTCTTTGGGCAAGATGGTGTAGTGGAAGGTGTCTCTGGCAGGGGAGTTGGAACTGGCTGATACTTAAAGTCCCTTCCAACCAAAACAATTCCATGATTTCTGCTTAAAGGAGTGAGCTGTGATATTTCTCTGGCAAACCCATCTAGAGAATTGCAGTTTCTGACAAAGGAGAGTCTGTACACAAATAAGTTGTCCTGTGCAAGTATGCTTTCAACTACAATTTATCACCTAAATTCCTATCCCTTCTGCAGCAGGATAGAACGACTGGATATTGTTTTTGTTACCAAATCACTTGTACATACATTGTGACAGTATTTTCTGTGCTTATACGTGTATTTCATGAGCTAATGCTTTAATTGATTAATCAGTTTTTTAGGTCTCCCACACAGGCAGAAAACCACTGTAGTGAGTTGTATAATTAGGTGGCGGTGTGTAAGCAGTCATGAGAGGTAGTTTTTGTAACTTTTGTATTCTACTAGGCAGCAAGCATGTTAGGTTTAGTGAGGTTATAAGTATGGTTATTTCCTGGTAGAAGCTGGTGGTTTCTTTCCCCTTTCTTTTTAAATTTGAGGATAAAGTATAATATATGTTCTGGGCATCATCTTGAAGAAGTTCTAAATCACTTCATGAGGCTTTCAGCGTGGCTTATGTCATTTATCCATCAGCACTCAGTCCATTTAATCCAGGCCTTTCAGCTGTACAGACCTAGCTCCTGTTGTGAGTGATCGGCCTGCTTGAGTGCTCCCAGCTTCTCCTGTCACATCACATTTGCATAAAAGAGGACAGATAACCAAATTTGAGCACACAAATGAAAATGCTAAGCGCCAAACCTGTCACAGTTGTTGTTCAACTAATTGTGAAAAATCTGATTTGCTGGCTTTTCACCGTTTATCATGTGGACCCCCTTCTCAAATTTGCGTTGGCTTCTGCTTCTGTACATGTAGCTTTTAAACTCTCTTCACAAGCAGCCCACCCTGGGGATTACTTACCTCTCCTACCAGCTTTTAATGTTGGCTCATCTACTTGACTAAATTAGGCCACCATGGCAAACAAACACATAATTAAAAACCTGGGAAAGACAACTGCAGTTGCACTTCTTAAATTGATTTTGCAGTCTATTACTGGTATATGCCTCTGCATTTCGCCATTTTATCTTGTCCTCCTATAAACCCTGAAAATGTCTTTGCTTTTGATTACATGCAGGAGGAATTTGTATTATTTCACAATGAAGACTTAAGATTTTCTTCTCCAAAGGTGGATGGTAAATAAAAACACATTCTTATTTATTTTGTGGCAGCCTATTACAGAGGTTCTCTATTCATTTGGATTTAATATCTGTTTTTGAACTGCATGAAAGCTCATGGTTGAGGTACTGTTCAAATTGCTGTGATTTTTCAAAACTCTGTTTTTTGAGTTAGCTTTCAAAATGTGCTTGTAACTGCTATCAAGCTTCTATTTCAAATCACCTTCTCTTAACTTCTTGTGTAATTTACATTCTTAAAATGCATACCGAAAGGTCACCAATTAAAACAGTTGAATGTCTTGTTCCTTTTGCTGAGAGGAGGTTCAGTCACACGATTATCTATACAAAAATGCAAATAAAATAAATCCACTTACATATCAAAATCATTCATTCTTTTGGTATTTGGGTTGGTCAACATTTAAGAAGCTGGATGGTGCATACAAATCTTTAAAGACCACTGAAAGACTCTTAAAAGAACCTGATAAGTAAAGCTGACACTCGGAAATGTAAAAATCATTTGATGTTTTTCTAGCTGCACTAAAATATATTTTAAAACATGCTTTGGAATGAAGAAAATGATCATTTATCAAATCAACCATTTATCTGAGATATTGTTTAAAAATAAATTAAAACATTTTGCTTACAATGCATTTAAATTTTATTTAATGTCTTGAAGGGGGGAGAAGTCCCTACAGTGACCTTCATGTCAAAGGCAGTCTACTGGTAGCAGCAATAGTCACAAAGCATAATCCCTTTGAGAAACTAACAGAGGCCTCTCAGTGTTTTAAGAAGCTTTTCTTCCTTTACTGTGTGTATCCTTGATACACATACAGACATCCATCGTGTATCATCACAAACTTAATTTTACTAGTCTAAGCAGGCTAAAATAGTTTGATGGACAAAGTGTGATGTATTGAGCTCAGAACTTAAACCACTGCTGTTAAGTGTTTTAGAGATCACTGCCCTTCTTCACTGTTTTGTTCTTATTTTCTCACTTTTTACTGCCAAATTCTACTGTCCTTATAAAGGCAGCTGCAGAAATAATTCATGCTATACTGTGTACTCAATACATTTTGCTTATTTGTGATTACTAAAATTTTATGTCCTTCTTTACATCCTTCCTTCACATTGTGCTACCTCATGTCCTGTCTTCTTCTTAACAGCTTTCAAATGTTGAGTTCTGCCCTTTTTCTCAAATTTAACAATGAATTATGTTGTATATATAAAAAATACTTTCAAAATCTGTTTTTTGGAAAAGGTGGAAACAGAAGTGTTTGAATGGGACTGTTCATTCATATGTGTGGCCCACAACATCAAATTGAAGAGCAACAGGAATTCAAGAAATTACTTTCAGTGAAGAAAGAAACTTCATTCTCTACTTGACAAACTACAACCACATTGCTAGCAGATTGGATTATGAACGTCAGTGAAGTAGCAGCTCTTGTAACCTCTGTAGGAAGACTCAGACCAAAGAGCTGGCTTTCAGATTTCTAGAACGTTGTTACAATTTGGACAGTACTTTGAGTAACCTTCAACTTGTCCATAGTGTAACTAACATTATTCTCCAGCTTGTCCCAGTTTCAAAATACAGCCTGATAGCTGAAGTGTCATGAGCTTTCTTGGTGATCAAAGAGGCAGAAGATTTATCTACTTGTTAAAGGAAGTGCTAGTTTCAAAACCTCTTCATGTTAAGAGAATTAGAAAACTTCTGTAGTTACCATGTTATTAAACTGTGGGATTAATACCTACTGATGAACTGTTGTTTCTACTTATGCTGTAATTATTTGATCTGGAAATCTCAGAGATGTATTAAAGCCAGTAGAGCTGAATTAAATATTTGGCCTTACGTACCGTATTGGTCTTAGGAAGATGTGTGCATACAGATAAAGAAGTAACTGTTCTATCTTGTGCTTTTTCTCAGATTTCACAAGAATAAAAGATGAGTATTTCTTGCTTTGTTTCTGATTTAATGATACTGAGACATGGAAATTCTATTATTAAATCCTAGAATCTAACAATTCATTGATACAAATGCCTGATTTACAATTTCAGGAAATATATTGCTAAATTTCTTAAAGATCTATATCCTCCAATCTCCTTATCCATAGAATGTTTTGCTAGGCAAGTCAGAAACACAACAGGGCAAGGGCAGGAAATGTGTTTAAAATTTTGAACAACTATTAATGGAAAATGTTCTGTCATATTCCCTCAGCTCTCATAAAATGTGCACTTTCCATTTATCTTTCAACTAGATATCTATTGATGTTTGATTAAAAACAATCTCCCCTGTTTCTGTAAGTACCTTCATGTAATTCATGGGGATTTTCTCATTTTCCCAGGTCTGCTTGGGTAAATAAAGGTTTCTCCTCAGCTCAGTCTCTTAGGTTCGATGTCAGAATAAACGAACTGCTATTAACTTGCTTTTTGTTTTGCTTTGGATGGCAACTAACTTCATCAGCATGTAAGAGAGACAATTGTTCCCTTCATCCATATACCTTCTATTACACAAAGCTGACCTGCTTTCATGAGTTTAGATCTTGATGATAGCTAAATGCAAATGACTGAGCACACACGCGCGCACACACACACAAAGGATTAGCAGGTTCCACATACATATCTCCATGGTCTGTGGGTATATATGCAAACAAAGTGATATATTAACTTGCCTCTTATTTTTTTTCTACACACAAAGAAAATTGATTTACTTTATGGGTAAAATGTGTGGCTGTACCCACTGTCCTACAATATAGGCAGGCTCAAAGTTACTTTTACCCCCTTTCTGCTATATAATAGGGAAACTCATCCTGAGGATACTCTTAAACTGTGCATATAACCCTTGGAAATTCACAGATTGTAAGACCAAATGGGACAGTTGTCATCATCCTTCCTGACCTCCTCTGTAGTGCAAGCTACAGGGTTTTGTAACAGTATTTGTAATTTGTACATACTTGTGTTAAAAAAAAATTCGAATCATTTCCAATAATTAGCTAAAAAAGTTAGCTGAAGTTGATAAATCTGCTTGGGACAACAGCTGCAAAACCATATGATCAAAATGAAAATACAAATAAAGCAAAGCAATCCAAAAAAACTATTAGCTAGCCCTGTGGAATGTGAAGTCTATTTGAGAAAAGAAAGCTGATGGCTGAGTAGAAAAAAATTAAAAGTCACACCGCTCACTTTTGTCCTGTGTTAAAGTCTCTATGGGCTCATAGCAAGAGTTACAGTGCTGTTTTCCTGGAGGATACAAAGACTTCTGTGGAATCAGTCTGGCTGGGACAAATTTGAAATGGTGTTGATTGGTGGCTTGTGTGGAAGTGCTGTTACACCTGGAAAGTAAATTGATTGGCATTTTGGGCCTTGTTTGTAAAACTATCAGCTTCTCTTTTTATTAGGGAATACGTTTAAAGTTCATACTTCCATTTATGATAAATAAAATCATTAGTTTAATTTTCACTGTATCTGAAAACCAGAAAAGAATCTCTGCCTTCACTATGAGTTGCTAATGGAACACACTACTTCAAGTAGCTTTAAAGGTCCCAGTCAAACCCAACCATTGGTCCTTCACTGCTCAGAACCTGGAAAGAGATAACATGCCTGATTTTTAAAGATGAGATTCTAAATATTGCTGATGATCATATTTGCTGCTGGGAAGGGAGCAATAAAAGGGTAATTAGCATTTCTACTGATCATTGGTTAAAATTATTTAAGCCACCTATTGCAAAGAAATAAAGATCTTTGAAGTAATTACATCGTTTAGTTAAATGCTTTGTTCAGAAAATCTTCCTGTTGTCCAAGAGCTTTGACAAACTTGTGTAATGAGTGAAGGAGGAGGGCTGCATCTTGAGATTCACATTTGGATCCCCTCACTAGTACACATTCTCCAAGCCTAGACAATGACAACATTCAGATTTAAAAAAAAAAATGTTAGTTTTAAAGCAATTTTTAAAGATATTTTGATGGGGGGAGAGAGAGCAAGTATGAAGAGACCAATTAACCAGTTTTTCTTGTCCTTACTCTCACATGCAGACATATTCCATACAAACCCCTGTTTTGATGTATGATTTTAATTAATCCCAGTCTTTTGATTTCTGCAAAAAGAAGGTTAGCAAATGTAACAATGTTCGAGAGTTTCTTTATTGTAAAAGACACATAATTTCAAGCATTTAATAAGGTAGATTTATTCTGGGTAGTTTAGTTTCCACATTCACTCAAACAGCCCTCCCCAAAGACAACATTAAAAATGTGATTAGTTAGCTGCCATCAATAACACAAAATAGGAAAACACTCTCTGAAGGGACAGCTTTGTGGAGGGCACTGCACAGTGTGTAGTAAAAATATATGGCCTAATAAGTTTACATTTGCAGGCTCATTTGTTAAAACTCTTGAATTTCTAATTTGTGTCGGAAAGATAAATGGATGGGGCCTCGGTAAAGTGTGAGATTAATACTGATGGATGGGGATTCAGATTTTTGCTAGCCTCTTACTTCTGTGTAACCCAGTAGGCAGTTTATGGGGAAAACCAAATGTAAATAAAAAAGAGGACATTATTTACCTTGATCAAGGCCAATTACTAGCTATATTGATATTTTCAACTTTATAGTTTAGATGGAAATTAACCTTATCTAATTATTGTTTAATGTATTTTGGTAATCAAGCCCTTACAAAGTGTAATTAGGTACTAAAGGGACGGGCACCCAATGATTGCTTTGAAATGCTGCTAATAGCCAGAAGTAGAAATGGAGGCTGCTGAGACCTCTAGGGCTATGACGTGGTGGAATAATAAGAAAACAGATTATATAATAAAAAATGCCTCTGTATCTGAATTAACATACTCAAGTACAAGGAAAACAAGCTGAAGTTCATACAAATGCTAAAGTAAATTGGATTTACATGTGCATTATGTAAAGACACAGACGGTATAGGTGGCAGTGGTAGTTCTTACCTGCTTGAAGGTGCCTTTGAACTTAGATGCATACCAACTTAGAGAAAGCAGTTATGTTCCTATATTCTAAGAAAGTTGCCAGATATCTTTTCAAGCTTAAGATGTGAATATAGACAGAAAGGAAGGCATTAGTGAAGGAATAAAAGAAAAGGGACGCTTCAACATGGAGAAACAAAACAAAGGCCACTGTTTCTACTCTTCCATCGTACCTTTAGTTGGATTTTAATCCAGAAGTCTTCCATGTGTGTAAAACACATGCTGCTTTCTTTTTTTCATTACTTCTATTAAGAACAAAAAGAGAAAAAATCTTTACTGGATCTGGCTGGGAGGGAGTTAATTTTCTTCATCACAGCCCATAGTGCTGTGTTTTATGCCGGTGACCAAAAGCAGTGTTGACAACACACTGTGTTGTTTTAGCTATTGCTGAAGAGTGCTTGCACAGCATCAGAGTCTTTACCTTTTTTCCCTCTGCCCTTGTAGCAATAGGGTGGGGGTGGGCAAGAGACTGGGAGAGGACACAGCTGGGCCTGCTGACCCAAACTGAGCAAAGGCAGATTCCATAACTTGTCAGGTCATGCTCAGTTCTAACACTTGTGGGGCAGTCTTCCCAAGGCTACTAAAAAGACTGACAGGGTATGGGTTTGTTAGTGGGAGGTGGGAGTGTTCCATCACCTTGGTATCATTTGTTTTTTTTTTGTTTTGTTTTTATCTTCTTTTCCCCCTTCTCTGATTAAACTGTCTTTGTCTAAACTTCCAGTTCTCTTCCCCACTCCACTGCAGGAGGAGTGGATAAACGCCCCATAGGCACTTATTTGTTGATCAGTCAACTCACTAGAACAGGTTGGCGATATATTGCCAAAAATAAAACTGAAAAACATGAAAACTGAAAAGAAATGGACAGACGTAAGCAGTTCTTATTTTAGGAAAAAAAGAAGGTGCGGTAGTAATTTGACACATTTGGCATAAAAGAGGAACATCTTCAAACCCAAATAGTGAATTTTAGCAAGGGTAATTTAGATGATGATTCACGCTGTTGTGTGACATTCTGAAATAATCATTTGATGTCCTCTTAAAAAACAACAACTAGCCAATTCTCCACTGCATGAATCCCTATATCCATGTTCTGGATTACCGTGCCTTTCTGTGTGTGTTACACAGAGGACCTAAAAGGGCAGGATGCATCTTCTTCCTGCAACTCTTTGCTAAACACTGAACTGCAATTCAACAGCAGCTCAAGTTCTATGGCCAATATTATTATAGAGTGAGAATACATGTGCTCACGTGGCTCTTGCCACCTTTGAATACTCTGTATGTTAAAATATTATGAGTGTCATAAACTCCGATTATAATTGAAGGAAGCTAACTGTGTAGCTCTAATGTCTGTACCATTCACACATTGGTATTTAGTGCATGTTTATATATATATATGTTTATTTGAAAAGGTCACAGAACAATCATGATGCTAATGTCAGAGCAGCCCTTCTGTTGTGAGCGAAGCTATTACCTTATTTTTAACTGACTGCAGCTCTCCATTCTGGCTAAATAAAGGATCCATTTGTATTACAGAAGCTCACGGCTTGAAATTTGAATTTCATCACTGGAAGCAATTATACTATCAGCGCACTCTCCGCATGCAATCCCTCATTTAGTAATTTAATTAAAAACAAGTAGTACCATGAACACCAGAACTAATGAAGCCTGATTTCCAATAGAACTTGTCGCATGGTTGATTGACTTTGAACTACAAGCAAGCTGCAGTGTGAGTTCGTCTGTTTCCATCATCTCAGAAAGAGTCTATCATCTAGTTCAAAAATGTGTTTTCTGTCTCCACCACTCCTGACATGAGTCAGAGTTGCAAGTAGGAGGGAAGAAGGTCAGGGCAAAAAGGCATGGTAAAAAAAAGGTTTCTCAGAGAGAGTCTCCAGGCTTTCTCTCTCCAGGATTCGGGGGTTAATTGACCAAAATGTGGAACATGGCTGACAAAGAATAAAGTAAAAGTCACAGAGAAATTCACAGAGCAAAACTAACTAGTATGCTTAAGTTTCTATGAAATTAAATGAACAATCTAATGTATTTTTTCTTTTCCTACCCTTAGGTTCTGGGGGCTCATTCCTTCTATGTCAGAATAAGTACAAACAGAGAGTTCAACAGGCTGGAAACAAGGGAAAACTTAAAAGTGTTCTAGAAGTGTGAGTCAGTGGTCCATTGATGACTGCATGCTATGCCTGACTCCTGACTTCATAAAGTGAAAATAATGCACTCACCAACATACTAACTTAAGAACTAAATTAAATGCCTTCATTTCCTATATCGAGTGGTAAATGTCTGTAATTTCCAAGGTTTTAGGGGATCTATCAAAATAACAGTATTTGTGTGCACTGAAAAACTGACAGTAACTCTTCTCTTAAGTGCTTAAATGCACACTAGCCTGTTTCTTTTGAAATTAATTCCTCCTTACTTTGAGAGACTTGAAAGTAAAAATCATCATGTATCTGTTCATATGAGCACATCGTCAACATACCTAGATAAGAACTTTAGCTAGTGTCATCTCTTGGAATTCATATTGTCCAGCCTCCCTGCTCAGGCAAGGAGACCTTTGGTCACATGCACATGACATTCTGGGCAACCTCTGCCAGTGCTTAGTCATAGAAACATAGAATCATAGAATCACCAAGGTTGGAAAAGACCTAAAAGATCATCCAGTCCAACCATTCACCTATCACCAATAGCTCCCACTAAACCATGTCCCCCAACACAACATCCAAACGTTCCTTGAACACCCTCAGTGTTGGTCACCTGCACAGCACAGAAGTGCTTCCTGGTGTTCAGACAGAACCTCCTGTGTTCCTGTTAATGCCCATTACCTCTTATCCTGGCACTGGGCACCAATGAAAATAACCTGACTTTGTTCTCTTTGCACCCTCCCTTCAGTATTTACATATGTTGATAAGATTCCTTTAGTCTTCCCCAAGCTGGACAGTCAGAGCTCTCTCAGTCTTTCCTCACAGGAGAAGTGCTCCAGACCCTTCATCACGTTGGTTGCCTTCCATTTGACTCTTTCCAGTATTTCCAGGTCCTTCTTGCACTGGAGAGCACAGACCTTGACACAATAGTCCTGATGTGGCCTCACCAGTGCTGAGTAGAGAAGAAAAACAATCTCCCTCGACCTGCGGTCCACACTGCTTAGCGCAACCATGAATCCTACTAGCTGCCTTTGTTGCAAGAGAAACCTGCTGCCTCATGTTCAACCTGGTATTCACCAGAACCTCCAGATCCCTTTCTCTCCAGCTGCTTTCCATGCATTATGCACTGGTGCCAGATGTTGTTCCTGTGCAGGGACATGACTTTGCATTTCTTGTTGAACTTCCTGAGGCTCTTGTCAGCTCGTTTCTCAGCCTCTCGAGGTCTCTCTAGGTGGCAGCATGTCCCTCTGGTACCTCAACCACACTTCCCCAGTTTTGTGTCATACAAAAACTGCCCCAACATCTAGATTACAAATGCAACTTGTGTTAAGTTGGACCCAGTATTGACCCCTGGGGCAGTTACTGACCTCTGAGAAGACTTTGCAGTACTCATCAATACCCACAAGTACACAAAGCGCTTGGCACAACCTTTCTGTCAGTTCTCAATCTACCTCACTGTCCGTTCATTCATTCCATACATCAGCAGCTTGTTGATGAGCATCTTACACAGGAATATCAAAAGCCTTACTGAAATTCACATAGGCAGTGTCTGAGAATCTGAACCATGGTGGAGAAACTGTCAGCAGTAGTTGCCAGAACAACAGACTGTGAATATTTACACCTAACACTTTAGATTATAAATACAGCAAAGACAACAGCTCTAATTTAAGTTTAGAATAGTTATCACTTTAAATCTCATATTTAGGGATAAAAAGTGATGGCTTTGTTTATTTGTTTTGTTTGTTTCTTTGTTTTGTTCCATTTAAACCTAGTGCTTATAACTCATTTATTCTAGATACTTCGTAAGATGGCTACTAACTACAGAGTTTTGTTTGGAGATACCTCCAAAAACACTTTTCTTGAGTCTATTGCTTTTGGTAAACTCTTATTGATGATAGCATGTTGGGGCCAAGACTACACATCCATTAAATCTGTACTTTTGTACTGTAATTGGGGGACTTGAAAACATAACTGAAGTTTATGGATACCCAAACTCAGAAGGGCATATATTTCAGTCCATAATGTTCAGCAGGGGCACACCTTTAATGTTATGCATAGATTTTTATGCCTATTAATTTCACCATGATTTGAACAGATACACATATACAATACTTACTGTAAGTTTTCTATGTAGTATTAATGGGATCACCAGTGTTTTATTTTTAATCTATTAGCTACATTAAGTAACATATTTTAATGACAGTGAATGCATGCTTTCAGTCCTACCAAGAGCAGAATTCTGTATCCATCATTCTGTTATATATCACTCTGCACTTGGCTTGCGTGATTTTTAGGAATCACTGATTAAAATGAATTTATACTCACTGTCTGTGTGACTGATCAAAAATGTAGGTTTTCAGATTACTTTGAAAGGTACAAACAGTATTTTGTTTTTCAGCATTCTAAAATCCCTTAAACCGTCTATAACATTAAGTTGCTTAAAGGGGATACTAGGGAAAGAGAGCTGACCTAGTGATGAATTCTTTCTATGCCATTTCATTTAGTGTACGAAGACATTGAACTCTGGAAAATAATTTCAACTTAGACTTGCAATTTAGATGCAGCCATATATATAAATGTATCATACATCAGGCTATGTCAAGTATGAGTTTATAAATAATTGTTTCTGCTGAAGTTAACAGGAAGCTATTAGAAAAACAACAAGAAAGTGATTCAGAAATAATCTTTGTTTTCTTTTTTTTGGTTGGTACCCACTGTCAACACTTCCACAACCTTCTCCAGATGTTGTCTGTTTCAACTCTGGAAGGACGTTTAAGTACTCCACACTTCCACTCTTATACTTGTATATAAATTTGGTTGTGTTTTCTCCCAGCTTTAGGAACTGTTCAGAAGTCACTTGAAGTCAGAGAGCAAAGCTGTTTCATTTTTTACAGCATGAGCTTCTGCAGTAGAGCCAGTAGTGAACAGAGCCTTTCAAGAAATTCCTCACAAATCAGTGGAAAGTCGTGTAACACCGTTAGAATTCACAAGTATTTTTCCCTACTGAGTGCATAAGTTGAGCTGCACATTCTCAGTGTTGGTCAGTTTGCCAGCCACCTCTGTACACAGATTTGTAAGTATGTGCACTTGATTTACAGATACCCATGCCTGCAGAAGCTCAACTCTTTTACGAAGCCTTGACGTGGCTTCAGGACATTTGCTTAAGACTCTTGTTTTATAAAAGCATATCACCACATGTGGCTTTGGATTTGCATCAGAAGGGTGTGAGCAGGCTCTGTAGCAGCAGATTCATGAATTTCAGCAGCAGAAGGGGTGTGAGGGGGCAGATACAATGGCCCTTCTTGGCTTTCCTGCATGCTTGAACAGCACCTTAGCTGCGAGGTGGGTATCCCTCTCAAAAGTTAAACCAATTAAGTAACAGCACAGATACAGACTGGTTACATTGTTCTCTATGAATTTTATGCAGAGCAGGTGTAAGTTCTGTAATGAATCCATGAGTAGTTGCTTTCAAGTCTTCTCCAAGCGGATGACATTCTTCTGTATGTTCATCCACGTTTGCAGCTCAGATGGATCACTGCACTTGACATTTCAAAGACTAAAAATGATCTAAAAAATAAACATGCTGCAGTAATTTTGAAGGCTGATCAGCCTTTTAATGCGGTGTCAGTTGACTGCTAGTTTGTAAATTAGGCAGTGATTTGATTCTTTATCAATTTTTAGTGGTGTTTAACATCACCTAACTCATGAAGAAGGCAGCACTGGTAGCCTGAAATGCAATGAAGCTTTTATCTACCTGAGAAACAATGACAAGTCTTTTAAAAAATTTGGGATGATTTAAGTACTCATGAAAGAGATGCTGATGGCATTAGCTAACACAGACACCGTGCCAGCATGGCTTGTGAGCTTCCAGGCACAGCTTTGATGAGTCCCCTCCATCTGACAGGCTCTCCAGCAGCAGTTTTAGTAAGGGGCATCTGCTTGAGCAATGTTGTAAAAATGGGGGAGTTCAAACCAGAAAAAAAAGCGATAGGGATACCAATTACCCTTGGGTCAGGTCTGTTTTTCTTCTTTTTTTTTTTTCTTTTTGTTTTTTGTTTTTCTGCATGTCTCTGATAACGCAAAGTGCTCTCTCTACACAACAAACAGACAACTACTTGCGCTGATTTCTGCTGAAGAGAACTCCTTAAGCCCCAGTTTTGAGGACTAATTGTATTCGTGTGACTCAGCCACTTTCACTGGTAGACGGAATTTAAAGTGTTATTTTTTATCTTTTTATGCTTTATGCAGTGTAATAGGATTTTTAGAAGACTTTTTAGAATTTGAAAGGGTTCTGGATCCTCATGCAAAGACGTGACACATCTCTAGCTAGATTTAACAAGAACACATTCATCTACAAATATCTACAAAGGGAGTTTGGATGCTATTACTAAAAATGATACGACATTGGCTGTAGACTTTCTCAGAACACCTTAACTCACAGAAGTATTGAAAGCTTCAGTTAAGACTACATTGGCTCTTGTGTTGATTACTTCTAAGCTATTTTGTTAGTGGCAAAACCAACATTATGCAGAACTTTTATCAATGGATTAGTAGTGAAACTGCTGTCAACTTGTCAACATCTTTTTCTTTTCAATCCTGCTTTATTGGAGGTAAAGAGTGTGCTTTGGATTAATTTAATTTACCTTCAATTTTATCAGTTAGGATTTCTCTTTCACTGACAGTAGCTGAGTCTGTGGTAGTGTGCAAATGTTCTGAGCTGCCTGAATTGATTATAATATAGAACAGAAAAGGTGGTTTTGATATCTCTGCAGTGGACAAGAAAATAGAAAGTGAATTTAACCAGAAATGTATTGTACAACCTACTCTGCATGCAGTTATAGATGGTGATGTGGTTGGTTATTCATGGTTTAATGCCAGTCACCACCAAATGAGTTATATTTTCTAGAAAATTAGTTGATAAATGCCCTCATTTTTCCAGTGTTATCTAGGAAGAGGGAAGTTTATATCCTTTATGCTTATGTTATCTGAATGATTTTAGGGCATCTCTCTCTCTCTCTGACTTCTACTTTAAACAGAAAACACAGCTCTACAGCGCTGGCTAGGAGTCATCTGAAGAAACAAAACCCTAACAAAACCCTAACTACTCTACCAGTAGTTTCCCATGTATTTAATGGACTTATTTTGGTACATGCATAACTCTGTTCCAGTGGAGAGTTTTACAACTGTTCAGGAGAAACATACTCAATGTTATTTCTGTTTTTCAATGCTGACAAAAAGGGAAATCGCGGAGCAACGGAATCTGCTGTCCATTACTGATACCTGAAGCTCTGTGAGATGACTGCTACTAACTGTCCTGAAGTGTAAAACCTGAATCATTTTGCACCTGCAATGCTTAAGGAGACCTAGTGGAAAAAGCTGGACACAACACATGCATTGTAGTGATGGGTTTCTTCTTCACAGAAAAGATAAAACATTCTTAAAAGAGGTGAACTTTGTGATTGCCAACCTGTCTACTCCAATGAAACCAAAGACACAAGAAAATCAGTTTCTGGCCTCTCTTACACCCAAGTGAACCCAAAGCAATTCTACTGAGATCTGTAAGGGATGAGGAGACAACTCTGTGCAGGTCAGTAACTCCAGGACATTTGATCTGAAGTGACATTGGTACATCTGATACCAATCCACCGTGTGCAATGGCAGAGCTTCTTTGAGCATTCAATGCTGGAGCAACATTCTGTTCATTATATGTACAATTATTAAAAGTGCTAGCAAATAGTCTCAAATGTACTTTCTCCTTAAAATGAAGTAGGTAGCAAATATTAGGAAGTATATGAGCACCAAATAATTTATTATTGGCATTATCGAATAATTATCTCTAGATTAAATTGCAAGACTGCAGTGTTTTTAGAGCCCATTTGTGACCCATAAAATATGGGTTAAAACTATTCCACAATTTACTTTTGCAATTATTACAGTAAATGATGGGAAAGTACAAAGTAATCATTAGAAGAGATCTTTCTGACTAACATTTCTAAAACTAAATTAATAAAACAACTTACCCCCAAATTTGATGCTTATCAGTGAGCTAACAGAAATGTAAAATGGAATAGCAACATTTTCTCTTCCCATTTTCTTTTGTGTGAATGATAAGGCAGGGAGCCTTCATCTTCACTTTTATATCATAATATAGGACATGATAAGATTCGATTTAAGCACATATTTAGAGAGGAAATTGAAAGACTGAAACAAGGACCAAAAAAGGTAAGGCTCTCTTCTAGAAGTGTATCAGAGTAACTTCTGGAGACAAAACAGATCTAAGTTTCAGCCTTGCCATAAAAATAAGCATAGCTCATAATAAATGCATGCAAGAGATGACAATAGTTAGGGATTACAACAGCAAAAATACAAATAAAAAAAAAATTAACAAAAGCTTTTGAACATGGGGGACGTATGCAGCTTCCTTAGAACAACAATTCTAACGTGAAGCTTGTTAAATTCGTGCAAGAGAGAATCTAAGTTACCCAGTAACTCTCTGTAATATGGCAAAGGATTGAAAGATCAGGAGGACCGTATTAGTTCTAAATTTTCTTAATGAAAATAAAGGCAGAGAATATTACATTTTTTGTGACCTAACCAAGATGAGTTATTTAATCTCATGCTCAGGATAATAATGTCATACAGGAAATCAGTTTCTATCTCTCCTAGAAGGGATTTTTACAATCTTGGAAAATTCACATGAAATTAAATCCATAGAATCTCCAGAGTTAGAGTCAAAATAACATCAAGACAGAATTTAAAATCTCAGTTTTTCTGCCCTGTTTCTGAGGCTAATTTTTACTGAATTCAGTAAGATTCAGATAACTTCTCTCCATGCATAAGGCCCACAACCAAATTTAAATATAAAAAAGGGTTAAAGGGTTCAGGCTGCAGGCAAAGCATGACAGAAAGATATCTGAACTAATGGAAAGAATGTATAAATACATAATTAAAAGTATTCTATATAAGAGATATGTTGACTTCTACTAGCACAAGCTTCATAAATTCTGATGAATAGAAACAAAAAATTATCACTAGACTACTTCTGTAAAAAAATCCCAACAAATCAAACTCAAATGAAGCCAAACTCCCTCCCCTTGCACCAATGCACCTAACAGAGTGAAAGATGAATCAGTTAATTTATAACAAACATCTACTTTATGGAGGAGAGCTGCTTTTTCTTGCCATACTGCATTCCTATCACTAAGTGGCAGTATGTTAAAGTGTATATTCAGAGAGCACCATTACTACGAGATTGCAATTCCGTATATCTTGTCCACGACCTAAAATGGCTACATGCCAACATCATGTCTTTCCCTGACTCCAGAGAAAACTACTGACCTATTGATTTAATAAAATGTTTCCCATGTCTCTACCTTTTGAGATCAGAAGTAGTTAAAGGGAAACAGAAAGCATGAAACCACTTGTAAAGTTGCAGTATGACATGACCATTATCTTCTAAGATTTTCCATATCATAGAATCATTAAGGATAGAAAGACCTTGTCACTCAGTGTGACATCTACCCTCTTCTTGAACCCCTCCAGGGATGGGAACTCCAGAACCTCCCTGGGCAGCCCATTCCAGCACCTCAAACTGTAACAGTGCAAATTTTAACAGAAAGACCTGTGTTTTGGATTACCTCCCAAATCAGTCCCATGTTTGTAGTGTTCCTGGTTGATCTCTCATAATAGCTTCTGGTAGAGGAGATAAGAGAAAGCAGCAAAAGAGTACAACCAGTGAAATTACATTTTTTGAAGTCACTGTATACAGTACTCCTACAATGGAGTAACAATACCATATATTGATCTAAGTGGGAGTGCCTTTTATGAGGGTATCACAAGTTACTCCGGTAGATGAGCAAGGTAGGCACAACAGGAACCCACCCAATTTCTGTGACAGTTACTTCTGCAGGAGTCTTTTGCTAACCTGCATGAGAAACCATCTCTCAGACCTACAAAAAACACAAGGTTTTGGCACGCAATAATTTTAATGATAGAGTATAGAGTAACAGGAACAAGCTGAGATACATACAATTAATTCAGAGGTTATTTTGCAAGTATACACCTCACCAAGTCACTTAAATGAAGTGGCCTGATTCTGACTGAAACATCCTTGAGTTCCTCACAGTTTCACATTTGATCCTTTTGATAAACCATTCCCTAAAAACTCTCCAATTAAACTCCACTTGAGGAAGGGCAGTAATTTACACAGCTTCGCCCTAAGACCACGAGGGATACATCCAAAGCTCATTGAAGAGGGCACTTCTACATTATATAATTCAGTATAAAAAGCAAGCTTGGCAGAATAACAAACGTTTACAGCACTAAATACCAGACCCTGTTGGTGCAGTGTCTTCAGTGGAGAATTCTGCCAGACATCTAGGAAATGGGGAAAAGAGAAGAAGGAAGGAGAGAGAAGGAAGGAACCGGGACCTGACAGGCATGAACAGTGGGCTCAGGTGAACATCATGAGGTTCAACAAATCCAAGTGCAAGATCTTGCACCTGGGTCAAAGCAACCCCCCACTACCAGTACAAGCTGGGGGATGTATGGATTGAACACAGCCCTGCCCAAAAAGACCTGGGGATACTGGTGGATGGGAAACTGGGCATGAGCCAACAGTGTGCCCTCACAGCCCAGAAAGCCAACCATATCCTGGGCTGCATCAAAAAAAGGGTAGCCAGCAGGTCAAGAGAGGTAATCATACCCCTCTACTCTTCTCTGGTGAGGCCTCTCCTGGAGTACTGTGTCCTCATGTGGAGTTCTCAGTGCAGGAGAGACATAGACCTGTTGGAGCATGTCCAGAGGAGGGCCACAAAAATGATCCACAGAATGGAATACCTCTCCTATGAGAACAGGCTGAGAGAACTGGGGTGGTTCAGCCTGGAGAAGAGAAGGCTGTGAGGTGACTGATAGCAGCATTTCAGTATCTGAAGGGAAGCTACTGAAAAGAAAGGGACAGACTCTTCAGCAGGGTTCGCTATGATAGAACAAGGGGAAATGGCTTCAAGCACAGAGAGGGTAGATTTAGGTTGGATATAAGGAAAAAATCTTTTACAGTGAGTGTGGTGAGGCACTGGAACAAGTTGCCCAAACATGTGGTTGCTGCCCTGTCCCGGGAGACTTGCAAGGTGAGGCTGAGTCAGGCCCTGGGCAACACGATCTAGCTGTGGTGTCCCTGTTCATTGAAGGAGGGTTGGATTAGATGACCTCCAGAGGTCCCTCCCACTCGAGGGATTCTATGATTCTATGATCTCGCAGTTATGTTGGAATCATTGATGCACCATGAGCAGACACCCCAAGCATATAATTTGCACCATGCCACATACTTTATAAAGGCACATATTGAGGCAGGCCTGCCCAAGAAACTCATCACAATATAGACTATGTCTAACATCATTAGTAAGTCCATTCTTCTTAAAAACATAAGAAGAGTGATGATTACCTGATTAAACTACACTGAATGAAAGGAAGATGAGGCAAGAATCCCTTCTGACTGATACTGCTGTGATATGAGTGCAATGAAAATGTGACTACACCATTCATTCACCATGGTCCTCCACTGCTCATTTTCTAAAAAGAACTTGTGCTGCCTCATGCTTAAAAATTACTTGCCAGTGGTAATTTGCTCACAGTTTTTAACTTTTCCTTATCTGTATCTTCAGCAGGATAGGAAAAACTGCCAATTAAGCTTTTTGAATAAAATATAAACATTTTAAAGCAGCTCTACTCAAGCACTGCTGAATCCTAAAACAGTACACACAAGAGAAAACTACTGCTCTCTGTTTGAAAGCTGAACAAGCATGTTGGCTGAACATCTTTGCATTGGGGGGAGAGAAAGTAAGCATCAGATGGGGATAATAGTCACCCTCTTCCACCGTCATCTCCTGCAATGCCTTCTTGCATTTCTCATCTGGTTCTCACAAGAAGAATGATTTCTAGGATCTCTACACAGTTTCAAGGAGCCCCATGGCAATCAGCCACGAATTCCCATGGATGCTATGTTTTTATCCACACACTTCTGGAAAAATAAATAAGGAAATGGAGAAGATCCTGATTCTAGAAAGGGTGCTGTCTTGTCCATCTGTGTAATGGAATACAGGAAGACTGCATTATGTCCTTGTACAAAATCCTGACAGCAGAAAGACATTCTGATTCCCCATAGGCTCCAATAGCTGCTACAGGGTGTGGGAGAGAGAAAAAACTGTCTAGAAAGCTGAATTTATAGCTGATATTCTCTTAGTTTTGATTTTTGTTTTGTTTTCCTTTTAGGAAGGGGGATGTCTCTTTTTCAGATTTAGGTGCCTTTTTTCTGCTAGTACCAGGATAGTCTTGCAAACAGTGTGTAAGAAAATATGCAATTAATTTGCAAACTTTTTGACTTACTACAATCTTGTTGATACCGTTGAGACAAATCAAACTTTCAAACCTTCAGTATAACAACAATGACAAAATGGTAAGTCTTTTCTGTAGCCTGAAATGTTGTATCTGTTTTCCCGGGGATATATACCTCACAAAATAGTGCTCTATGATTATCCATGTATGTGCACATTTTTATGCATGTATGCATATGAATTTGTCATTCTTATCATAATAATTTCAAACAGATTACTCCATTTTAAGCACATTTGACAAGGTGCTACATTTGTACAAGTTTGGTAGAATTAAGTGTTCATAGATATATCTAGGAGTTTCTTTTCCTGCACCAGGGGAGAAAGGTTGCAATGTACGTGCTTGACACTACAGACAATTCATGAGAGGTGAACCTGAAGATGCAAATTCATAAGAAATGAGGCATTCACTTATGATGGAAAATCTTCCTGTTTCTGGAACTGCCAGGAAACTTGAAGGTTAGCTCTTTGAAAAGAGTCTTGGCTATAATGTATCTTGTTCCATCTTTCCTGGTGGTGGCCTCATTTCCTATCCAGATCTTGTTGTATCTGCCTTCCTTTTTGGTCCACTAAGATGTCCTTTGGCACAGAAAAAAATCATACTAGCCACGCTGAAGGGCTCACATCTTTCATATCCCCCTAAGATCCTGTCTTTCATTCCTGTTCAAGTCCCAGATAAGCTTTTCATATAACAGAGTTACTGATCTGCCAAACAGTAGCACCGAAGATTACAATGGTTTTTCAATTTGGAGCTCTGCCCCCTCTTTTAACTTTCCCCTTATCTGTAGCATTGGTTTAGACATGCTTCATAGACATAAATGCTTCCACACTGTGCCTGCATGATCATTATAACTAAAATGTTGACTATATTTCCCTATGGCCACACCTCAGCAGAGAGCAGCAGCTGATGCCCCACAGCAGGGCGTTCTTTAATGCAGAAGGAAGTCTTGTGCTACTGGAACAAATCATTTATTTGGGGAGTGAGGGGCAGGCTCTGACTACAGCTTAAAGTTCTCAGTATACAGTCTAGAGAGAGAAGTTTTTTACCCTCTTATTTCTGACATTTCTTCCAGCCCCTTTGCTTCAAGAGCTCTTCCTTCCTTCGAACAGTTGACCTTTTCTATTCCCTTTCACCCCTCTACTTAACAAGTCTCCACCTCTTTCCCCCCTCCCTCTCACCACCAAAGGATATGCTGCCACTTGGCTAACTCTTTGCTATCAAAGCTGTGCGTGTGATTTGGGGAGGTCTGATTTGCAGCTCCATGAGGTCAATACAGACCCATTCAATATTCTTCAGACACTAAGCTGGCTCACTTTTCTGCATGGAGCTGGCAGAGAGATGTTCCCTCCCTTTCCTTCTCATTTTATGTGCACATTAAAAGTATCCATGACCAAATCAAAAATCGTGCAGCTGTTTCAATAGCTGCAAAACTGCTTAGAACTGGGAGCCCAGAGTATAGAGAAAGAGACCTTTGTGAATTGAACACTCTCTGAACTAACTTGTTTGTGAAAACCCATGTATAATTAAAGCCTCTCTTGTTAGTGAATGGAGCCATACTTAAATACACACAATGTATATCTTTCTTACCAGCCCAAATCTTTCTAAGGATGTTTTCCAGCAATGTGTATTATGTGGCTTCAGCAACTGCAGTGCATCATCATCATCATCATTCAAACAGTGGAACTCCTTGGTACATTATGAGCATCTTTCCCCTAAAATACTTTTTGATGGACTACACTACATCCAGTCTAGACCTGAACTACCTAATAAATGGATGCTATGAATTCCTCTAATGGCAAGGTCCTTTTCCTCACTGCAAATGGAGATGTAATTCAGATCTGTCTCACCCTTTGCATGCTGAGAGACAAAATAAACAGTAATATTCATTTGTCTTTTTCCATTTCCCCAACCAAAAAGTCAACTTCCAAGGAAAATGTTTACCAAAACATTTCCCTGAACAATCTGAATAATATTTTAATGGGCCACTTACTTAGTTAGTATCTAATTAAATTTTGCATCATGAAGAGCATATTCAAATCACTGTGGTATTGTGAATAAGGATTCAATAAAAAATACAGGATAAAAGAAATCTGCAAAATAACCACCATTAAACTAATGAGTAAAAAATCAGCAGCTATAATAAAATCCACCAGAGAACAAATAAACTGCAAACAACCGTATTACCAAACAATATTAGTCAGGTTTCATCTTGTTCCCTCATGTATCCCTACATGAAGCAGGAGAAAAAAGAAACACCCAGAGGAGAGCATTTTGAAGGAAGTGAGGGCCAAACACACACACAGAAAAAAGATGCAGTAAACACTAGCAGCTGCATGGCGTAAGATACCAAATAGAATGAAAACTCTTAATTAGAAAATGAATTAATGTTTGTTGGTATATTGCTCTTGACAGCACACTTACGCTTGTGGAGAATGTAATTCTTAGCACATTTAAAATATAAGCTTTCTGACAGTTATACATTCTCAATATAAGGGGATAATACTAGGGAAAAAGGAAGATAACAATCAGTGTTGCTCTTCCACTTGAACTTGATCCCCACCTGGATGCCATAAATATTTTCCTAAAGGTTGCTTTGTTTCTGCACTGTTCCATGACCCATTTAAGCAGTACACATCCATAATACTAAGCTCAAGCTGCTCCACTGAAATCAATACTCACGTGCCTAAGTGCTCTGCTATAAAAGGGATCATATGGTTATAAGGTCATTGCCCTGTCACTCCACACAGAGTGATTTCTCTGCTGTGAAGCATAACCTTGTAAATGTAATCTACTCAGTATACCAAATAAATACCTCTATTGGAACATTCCACTCAGGACTTATTGGTGATGTGTGTGAAAGTTTTTATTAGAAAATTTAAACATCATTGCAACCAATTAGAAAAGCACGTTTTATTACTTGCAGTCTTTGCTACCGCCAGTGTTTAACATTGTTCCCTTAGCACAGACATTATAGGTTGGCTCACTTATACAGCACAGAGTGCCCAGCTCTACCAAGAAATTCCATAATCTGAACACTAGTTGTTAGTAGTCACATTCTGACTCTGCTGCTTGTGGTTAAAATTAAGCAGACTTGAGCACAAGTATTTGCAGGGTTCACATTTCTGAAGATCCATCAGTTCGGAGATCAAACCTAATAAGAGAAGTGTTCACTCTTTTGACCATTTGTTCAAACTAAAAGACATATTTGTGTAAATGTAACATACTGTCCTCCTCCATATTCACAGTTTTTGGGGTGCTTTCCAGTCCACTTTGTCTTGATCCATGTTAGGGCTAAATGAAGAATATGAACATCAGAAACCTCTCAGTGTGTATTGGTTTTCTGCAGATAAAGCAGTACTTCTTGAAGAATTCCACTTAAATTTCTTTGCCTGAGTTTTACATAATGTCTTTTGAATGTCTGCTACTTGAAGGGACAGGGGAGTTTGGCAGTACTTCATTGTAAAGTTCCATAAGGAACTGTGAGTCAATCCTACAACTAAAATACATGGAAAATATCTTCTGTTTTGCTTCTCTAACTTTTAACCTCAGAAATGTACATGAGAAGAGATCTAATATGGTGGGTTTCTTGGAAAGATTTTCATAGTCTGTTTTGATACTTGTTGTAAGTAATTTTGATGAATAATTATTTTATAGCCTCACCAAGTCATCATGGCTTCACCAAGGGTCTTGACCAACCTGATAGCCTTCTAAGATGTCATCACTGGCTGGTTAGATGGGGGGAGAGCTGTTGATGCCGTGTACCTTGTCTTCAGCAAGGTGTTTGACATCTCCCACAGCATCCGTCTTATGAAACTTAAGAAGTGTGGGATAGATGAGTGAACGATGAGGTGGATTGAGAATTAGTTGACTGGGAGAGCTCAGAGGGTTGTCATCAGTGACACAGAGTCTGGTTGAAGGCCTGTAACTAGCAGTGATCCTCAGGGGTTTGTGCTGAGGTCAGTCTTGTTCAACATCTTCATCAGTGACCTGGATGAAGGGATAGAGGCTACTCTCATCAAGTTTGCTGATGATACGAAGCTGGGAGGAGTGGCTGACACACTACAAAGCTGTGATACCATTCAACAAGACTAGGACAGAGTGGAGAATTCATCAGGGACGAACCAAATGAGGTTTAACAAGGGCATACCTTGACTTTTGCACCTGGGGAAGACTAACCACATGCATCAGTACAGGTTGGGGGATAACATGCTGGAGAGGAGCTCTACAGAGAAGGATTTGGGTGTCCTGGTGGATGACAGGTTGGCCATGAGCCAGAAGTGTGCCCTGGTGGCCAAGAAGTCCAATGGTATTCTGGGGTACACTAAAAATTGTGTGGCCAACAGGTCAAGGATAGTGATCCTCCCCCTCTACTCTGCCCTGATGAGGTCATTTTTAAACTATTGTGTCCAGTTCTGAGGTCCTCAGCTCAATAAAGACAGGGATCTCTTGGAAGGAGTCCAGTGGAGGGCCACAATGATGATAAAGGGCCTGGAACATCGCCCAGATGAGGAAAGGCTGTGTAATCCTCCCCCAGGCTGAGTCTAGAGAAAAGAAGACAGAGGGGGGATCAGATAAATGTTTATAAATATCTAAAGAGAGGTGGGAGGCAAATGGATGAGGCCAGGCTCTTCTCGGTGGTGGAAAGAGATAGGACAAAGACTAATGGCCTAAAACTTGAACATAGGAAGTTCCATAATGACATGTGGAAGAATTTCTTTATGGTAAGAATGGCAGAGCACTGGAACAGGTTGCTCAGAGATGCTGTAGAGTCTCCTTGTATGGAGATATTCAAGACTTGTCTAGATGCCGACCCGTGTGACCTATTGTAGGATACCTGCTTGAGCAGGGAAGTTGGACTCAGTGATCTCTTAAAGGTGCCTTCCAACCCCTGTGATTCTGTGATTTTGTGTTCATGTCCATGCACATCTTCAGTCTCCTCCATAAGAATAGCTTGTTAGAAAACCAAACTTTGACTTCACCGGTACACCAAAAAATAAAATTATTATGGGTTGAGTTTGGGTATATTTGCATCCTAGTCTTTATCTACATAACTTGCTGAAAAAGAGAATTAAAACGTATCTTATTAACACTTACCTTTGCTTGAAATTTCTGTATGAGTAACTTATTCCTAGTGTCCTGGTTTCAGCTAAGACAGATCTGATTTTCTTCATAGTGTCAGGTACAATGCTATGTTTACTTAATTTCCCAGTAATGTTAGTGGAGGGATGGAGATATTTTCAGAGTATCTCAAAGGAAATAACTGTATATTTGTCTAAATTTGGATAGTATTTTCCATTTCTTGAGAACTTGAATTATATCCACTGTTTTCTACTATGGACCTAGCTGTTCCAGTGAAATGGAAAAAAGTATATAGTTTAAGGAGATTGCAAAAGTTAGGTTTATCCTGTCTTAGGATGTGAGTTAGGCAAGTCTAAAAATAATACCATTCAGGCAACGCTAAAAATAAGTATGTTAACTTGTTCTTTGACAATCCTATCTTAATAACGTGAACAGGATATACTGCATAGAAGAGAAAGTCATTCTAACTAGATGTATATGCTATTTGTGACAAACTTAACACTAAAAGGAAAATAAACACGGCAGAGAACATTTGAACATATGACATAAAAGTCATACAGATAAGCACATATACATACACATATTTATATAAAAGAATGTAGGATGACTGTCCAGTATCATTTATCTCCTAATAAGCAAGGGTAAAGAGCAGAGAGGAGAGCTGAAAAGTTTGTAGGATATAGTGGAAGAAATGATGTTCCTTCTTTACTTAGTGACCTGACATTCAGGTCTCACCAGGATACAGGAGCTCATAGTTCAATTCACTCTTCTATGTGATGATACTTGAATATCAGACTCCCATTTCTCTGGGGACTGGCTTGACAGTGCAACAGTACCAGCTTCTTATTTTCTCTCAAGATGCTGTTTCCTTTTGTATAACTGTTAAATATTAATGTGAGAAGGGGTTGGTGTCCAGATCTCTCTGGATGCATGCCCTAATCAATAGGTTACAACAAAAAAAGGACAAAGAACCTTTCTCTGTGAAGACACATTTTCATGTCTTTTCAGTTCCTAAAATCTAACAAATTTTCAGTTCCTAAAATCTAACAAAATTAAATTATTGCACTTTTATTTAATAGAGAGAAGCTTAGTTAACCTAAACTTTTATTCCTGACATCACAAAGAACATTTACTCCCCCCGTACTTCAAATTAGTGCCAACCCAAGACTAGGGGGTTCACTCAAGCAGAATGGGATATGAGGGGTTATAGCACAAACAGAGCAGCCTTGAACAGAGTTCCAGTCCAGATTATATATCTGTATATATGATATTTAATACCTAATTAAAAAGTACAATTTCTATTTCCTGTGGTACTCACAGTAAGGGAAAGGTTGCAGTGCCAATGGGAACTGACATAAGAATGGGCTACTTTTGCCATCACAAGTGCAAGGCATCCTTTGATGAATTCTACAAACAACTTCAGATGAATGTGCTTCTCAACTAACTCAATTCCCAGGTGAAGTAAGCTGGAATATATCTGTATGTCAGCACAGCTTTTCCGTTTTTGTTGCAACTTTCCAAAAACACCCAAACATTTATCCTTCAGGCAAAAAATCAGTCATGAATAGTATGCCTAAAAATCAAACTGCTGGAAAGGGTCCTGGAAACCTGTAAAATAAAGGGTCAGATCTGCTACCAGCCTTTGACTAACATTGTAATAAACACTTTCATGTCTGCAGAGTGTGATATTTAAAAAATCAGGACCTTAAATTCTCGCTCTCCTAAGATCATACTTTTTGTTAGACCTTATGATACTGTAGCATAAGATGACACTTACGATTATTCCAAACACTGACATGTATTTCTAAATAGATAATATCTGTCTTCATAGAGTTTTGCAGTTCATGCATTTGGCTACCTGTGCCATTATAATATTTGAGTTTATGTATTTGTATGGAGAACAAGAGTAAACTTGTTGCATTAATACTTCTCTATGGTTCATTTCTTTAATTATTTTTTGCTGATTTCCTCTTATGTTTTATGAATTCAGCTGGAGAAGTTTTCCACAAGGTATGCCCTGGTCATGTCACATACATTCGCTGGCTACTCATCTCTACAAATTTACTAAAACAGCCCAAAACCAAACAAAGCCAAATCAAAAGGTGCAGTCTACCCCATCATCCAGATCATTACCAAAGATGTTAAAAGAATCACATCTACTACTGACCCCTGGGCTTGCTACTGGCCTCCAGAAGATACAAAAGAGTGGGGAAATTATGGCACAAGTTTTGCAGGCATAGAGAAGTGGGTTTCCAACAGTATCCTGGGCTGCATCCAAAGCAGCGCAGTCAGCAGGGCAAGGGAGGAGATCCTCCCTCTCTACTCTGCACTGCTGAGATCTCTCCTGTAGCACTGTGTCCTGAGTTCTCATTATAGGAGAGACATGCACCAGGTTGTGATTGTTCAGAGGAGGGCTACAAAAATGATCCAAGGGAAGGATGACCTCTCCCATGAGGACAGACTGAGAAAGCTGGAGCTGTTCTGTTTGGAGAAGAAAAGGGTATGGGGAGACCTGATAGTGGCCTGTCATTATCTAAAAGGGAGTTATAAAAAGGAAGGGGACAGACTCTTTAGCACGACCTGTGGTGACAAGACAAGGGGAAGTGGTTTTAAGTGAAAAGAGGGGAGATTTAGGCTAGATATAAGGAAAATGTTTTGTACCATAATAGTGGTGAGGCACTAGAACAGGTTACCCAGAAAGGTGGTGGATGTCCCACCCCTGGTGACATTCAGGGTCAGGCTGGATGAGGGGGTTGAGCAACCTGATCTAGCTGTAGATGTTCCTGTCCATTGCAGAGGAGTTAGACTAGGTGATCTTTAAGGGTTCCTTTTAACTTAAACAATTCTATGATTCTATGAAAAGAAGGAATTGGAAGGGTTGTGCAGAGAGGTGTTTTGAGTGCACTAGTGTCTCTGCTTTGTACCTGCATAAGAGCAATGATCTCCAAGACAGCAGACTGGGAAGCAGTCTTGCAGTGATTTTTTCTAGTCAATTTTTTAAACAAGTGTGAGATGATTTCTACCAGTCTCATTTCTTCTCTAGCTAGACAGAATTGAAAAATCACCATCATCAAGAGAAGCAAGAAATAACAGCAC
This sequence comes from Odontophorus gujanensis, assembly GCA_013399175.1. NCBI lineage: Eukaryota > Metazoa > Chordata > Aves > Galliformes > Odontophoridae > Odontophorus > Odontophorus gujanensis. The sequence goes on along the minus strand of VXAB01007379.1, from coordinate 332,154 downwards.
AAAGTTTGAAGGTCCCACTGGAAGCATACAGCTGGACATCCCCAAGACTGGAGCCAGTGAACATGCTCCTCTAGTGGGTGAGAGTACTGTAGAGGGAGGTAAAGGTGACTAGTTTTCAGTCTGTTTCATATATAAATGTATAAGTGCCAAGTGAAATCTCCTCCACATTCTGGATAAAGCTCTGGATGTAGTATTGATTGGTTTCTTCTTCCACCTGTCTATAGTAACAACACAGTACAATATGGTAGCAGAAATCCTAGATCATTCCAAGATAAAAATCACTGAGAAATATATTTGATTTTCCTGCCCCAGTCCAAGGTCTGAAGACTTAGTTTTCAAACTTGACTCAAGATGGTTTTGTTGGCGGTGGACTTTATCAGGTTATATAAAATTTAATTTGCTACTCTAAGTTAAAATAAGACGTCAGCAACAGCATGAACAACAGAGAAAATGAGAAGTCAAAATCATTTGTGCTCATTATAATTTTTTTAAGTCACATCTATGGACTGCTTGCTGAGAAAGATGTTTCTCTGGGAGTACAGAAAATGCAGCAAGTGCATATGAGCTCCTCTCTTGTAACAGCAAAGGTGTAGAAACATAGTTTTAATGCACATCAAAACAGAAATATATTTTTTCATTCCATTTAGAAAAAGTGTTGTAATTACCACAATGTAATATCCTAGGAAAGACAAGAAAGAAAACTGACCATCTTCACAGACTGGCAGATAAAAAATTGGAGAATATGTCTGGTTTATCTCACTCTTCTAGAAGCCTAAACAAGGTAAATTCTTAGCCCAAACAAGTCCTATGTTATCTAAAACAAAAGAATAATATATACTTACTGTAACACAAAAGAATAATATGTACTTACTGGGAGTTGAAAATAATTTACCCTGTAATTACCTATCATGGATTTGCACAGTTTCACGTATAGGAAGAGAGCACTGACGATTTGTTTTCTTTCTCACTTGGAACCTTCTCTGTTCTGATCACAGGAGAGATCTAGTACCATTTTATAAGTAAATTTGTATTAGCTGCATTTGCTGGGAGTACTTACCCTTCGTAAATGTAATGATTTCTGTTCATAATAAAACCTATTTTAGGATATGTATACCCACCTGACATATTTTTGCAGCCCAGATCATATGTATATACTCCTCATTATTTAGTTTAAAATATTCTTTCTCAGGTGATGGGAAGACCTTAAACACAGAAAAACTTTTCTCAGTGCTAGAGTTCATTTACTTTTATTTGAAGGTAGAATTCAACTGCTGAATGGTATACAAAGAACATAAAAATTCTGAGCTGCTTAGAAAGAAAGAGAACCATCTACAAACTAGTATTTACGTGTGACATTTTGAAATGTTTTTAATTTTTTTTTGATACTTACAAACTTGAATCAGAAGTTTCATTTTAAAATGAGTCTCTTAGAAATTTTAAATCTTGCATTAGAATATTGTAACTCTTAAATGATTTTAACATGAAATTTCTCTCTCAAAATAAAATAAAATAAATATATATATATATAAATCTTCAAAGCAATTAGCTGAATTATCATCTTCTGATCAAGAACTAATAATTCTTTCTTCCTATCCATTCCCATGATTGAAGATAATTTTTCCTCTCTTCTCTATGAGGGATGACAGTATAGAAGAGTGATTTTCTGATGGAGCATTTTCAAGAATGGTCATCACTAACTACATGGTTGTGGAGCTATCCTTACCTTTCAACATCATTTTACAACAAAACATCTTGCAAGGAACCTTTTTCCCTCTTTTTAGAAAGTTCACACAGACAACTCAAATTGGATGGTTTAATAAGTCTAAGTTACTCTCGAGTTAATTAGCATTCACAGCAGTGTTACAGTGCTCTGCTACTGTTCTTAAAGATGACAACAACATGGTGATAGCAGAGACTTCAATGAAAGAGAAACTCAGAATCTTAAGTGTGCTTGTACAGATTATGCTAAGTGGAGTCAGTCATGGTTTCTTTCCTCCTGTTGCTGCTGCTGACAAATTAACGTTAGCATAAATAGCTGCTGCTCACTCATGCTGCAATCATGCCTTTTTTTATTGCACAAGAAGAGACCTAAAGGCTCTAACTTAGATAATAATTGCCTCTGCAATTCAGGGTAAAAAACTGATTAGTTCATATATCAAGGTGAATAACCTGCAGAAGAAGAAGAAAAAAAACACCAGCATTACTGATGGTTTGACAACCGATGGACAGCTAAGCACCATGCTCTTTACACACCCACCCTTCTCAGAAGGCCAGGGGAGAAAATATGACAGAAAAAAATACTCCAGAGTTGAAATAAGGACAGGGAGATCACTCACTAATTACTGCCATGAACAAAATAGATTGAACGTAAAGGGAATTAGTGTAATTTATTACCTATTAACTAATGGACGGGAGCACAGTGGAATGGAGTCTGCAGTGTGTTCATAACAGTCTCTAATGCTCTTCTGTGGTCTCTCTCTTCCATTGCTCCAGCATGGGGTCCCTCCCATAGGATGTTGTCCTTTTTAACTGATCCTATGTGAGCTTCCTACAGTGCTCTCCAAGGACCTCTCCAGCACAGCTCCATACCACAGGGCACTGCTCCACACAGGTCCCCATAGACATACCTCCCCCAGCCCTCCTGCCCCACTGCAGGCTGCTCTCCATGGGCTCCTTCAGGCCACATCCACTGATGCTCCATGGGCTCATCCATGACTGCACATGGAGATCTGCTCTGCATCATGCCCATGGGCTTCAGGGAGAGAACCTGCTCCTCGGTGGTCCTCTTTTGGGATGCAGTACTGAAACCTGGTTAGCTAAGCTCAATACAGACAGATAATTAGTAATAACAGTATGAAGTTAACAAACAGGGTGAATATCATTCAAAACAAGGCTAGAAATGGTAGCAAAAACTGCTAAATCTACCACTGTATTTTCTGTTTCATGAGTTGACTGGACTGGGACAAACTGTGTCCATTATTACCATAACATAATACATAACATATAACATAATACTAACAAACTACATGTTAAAATAATATTTGATGTATTTATTCTGATTTATAGAAATTCAATGGAATCAAAATGATTGAAGTGCAATAAACAACTTAGAAACTGAGTATTTATTTTTCAAAAAGAAAAGTATCTATTTTTGAACTAACGAGAAGCTTTTATGATGGATTATATTTACAGTTCTTACAGTACATGTATTTTACTAAGAAAAGGGATTTTCAACATTTTTTTTTATTTATTACTACTTGACAAACATTCCAATGGACATACATTTAGTAGATGTCAGTGAATTTTATCAGTCTTTATTGCAAACTATACTTTTCAGAGAAAAAACATGTTTCATGTGTTCCATAATAAAATTATTTTCATTAGTTAAATGAGATGTTGTACATAAATTAAATTTGCAATGAACTAGAAGCGAATTGTAATAAAAGTTATTAATAACTACTGTACTAAGAGGTCTGACCTATATAATATAGACACTGTACACAGGAAGAGATTTGGAGATCAACAGTTATCCTTTAAGGTACCATTCGAGGAGAGGAGAG